>LAPY01004167.1:34386-46537 GCA_000970635.1 Eragrostis tef
CCCCCCCCCCCCCCCCCCAAACCACACACGCACACAATGAGGTACTAGGTGGTTGCTGAAATCGAACTGTTTTTATTTAGAGTTTTAACCTCTATAGCTCACACTTTTCATCTTTGTGGATGCATGCAGCAAATTGATGACAACAAGTTAGAACGAAATCTGAGAAAAGATCAGAAGGTATTGATTGAGTTCTATCCTTTATTATTATTATTATGGCTTGGGTGTCTGATCTTAAACTGAATGGCCTTAATGGTAACTTGAATATTACCAAATATTCATTTTACTAAGGCCATAAATTAGTTGAACTATAGAATTGACTATTTGCTATTATGTGTGAAAATCATTTATTGGTTAAATTTTATGCTTGCAGGCTAAAGAGAAAGAAGAGAAAAGACTTAAAGCTATACAAAAACAAAAGGAGGCAGCTAGGCTTCAGGTTCAAACATGGTTCTCTTTATCTATATGTGAATATGCAGTTGATCCATATTTGTACTAACTGAAATCATTGTTGGGCATGAATTTTACTCATTTCTTCACGTTGCTTTGGTTTCTGTAGGAACAAGTAGCTGTGGAGGATGTACACAAGAATGCAGAGAAGAAACAAAGGAAAAAAGCTGTGGAGGATGAAAACCCTGAGGATTCCATTGATCCAGACACACCTAGTGGCCAGAAGAAACAGCTTGCACCTCAGATGGCCAAGCAGTATAGTCCAAGTGCAGTTGAAAAATCGTATGAAAACAACATAGTGGTTTGAAATACATCATTGGAAATGTCTTCTGATCTGCATCTTTCATTTTCGGTATATCATAATGCAGATAGTATGCTTGGTGGGAATCGTCAGGATATTTTGGAGCTGACCCTACAAGCCCCAAGCCACCAGTTGTTATGGTAAGTTTTTCATGCTATTGAACGTTATATTAGCTAATACAAGCTAATTTTGCAAACTGCTTCCTATGAAATCACAATAGTGCTTTTACGGTCAGATCATTGACTTAAATGTTGGTTATTTCCCCTGCAAAGAGTTCAGTTGTTTCTTTTCAGGCTCTGCCACCTCCAAATGTGACTGGAGCTCTTCACATAGGCCATGCGCTTACAGTGGATATAGGGGTAATCTGTTTTATGCTCGTAGTGATCTATATCTCATTTTGAAAGAAACTAATCTAGATAATAATTGAGAATCCAGGACGCCATGATTCGCGGGCAGAGAATGTCAGGCTATAATGCTCTATGGGTCCCTGGAGTTGATCATGCTGGTATTGCTACACAGGTCTGCATCTATCGAGCAATTGATTCACTATCTGCGACCATTCGACCCCCTTTTTTAGTGAAATTTAGTAGTTGAGATGTTCCATAGTAGCTCATGAGACCATTAACCTTTTTTTCTCCATGGTAACACATGAGGCCCCTACTGTGAGCTTTATTACATAAAATAAAGACCGAAGGCCAGAAAGTCTTTATGTACAAACTGAAGAGAAATGAAGATAAAGCCAAAAGCAAGGAAGGCCGACTAAGCGCCAGCTAACTACTTGTTGAAAATATTACTCTAAGAGACTATCCGGTTGAACCATTCAATAACCCTAAGAGACCATTCAACCTATTGTACATGTAGAGGTCAGTACTAGCACAGCTAATTGTCCATGTGCAGCCACTGAAAAGGAAGCTGTTATCAGGGGCTTTTAGGCCATGTTAACAGGGGCTTTAATTAACAGTGCTAGTTTGTCCATGTGCTACTGTTCACTTTCGGACTTAGCAATTGCATTGTCATCAAATACATGGTGTTTTTCCTTGGCAATTTGCCTTACTCTTATTTTTTTCTCATTGTCCCTTAAGAAACTCAGTATTGTAAAAACACCTTGCCAATTTCACTGATCTTTTGATCATTTCAAGTTATTATTTAGAAAATTTAATCTACCATCTGTATTTCAAAGTTTTCTCCTGTTTGGACTTCACAATGGTGGAGAATTGAATACTTCAATGCTTATGTACTATCCTATTAGTGTTCTTCGTTTTGACTTCTTTTTTTCCCCTTCCATATCAGGTCTTAGTAGAAAGAAAGCTTATGCGGGAAGGTAATCTAACAAGCCATGACATAGGGCGTGAAAACTTTATTTCTGAAGTAAGCACTCTTTTCCGGATCATGTGATTATGTTTGTCAGCCAATGGCTTATCATGTCTATTAGGTGTGTCTGCTTTATTTAACTATAGATAATTCGACCTTTGATGTACAATTCCTTTTAACATTTTTTTATAACATTTTCTCTCCCATCCTTTGAAAAGGTTCTGAAATGGAAAGAGCACTATGGTGGTACCATATTGAATCAATTACACAGGCTTGGGGCCTCACTTGACTGGTCTCGCGAGGTAGGCAGGACCTGCTGTTGAAATACGCATAGCTTTGCGATTCAAACTCTGACTAGCAGTTACCTAATTTCTAACTCCTGCATCAGGCTTTTACTATGGATGAGCAAAGATCAAATGCTGTAACTGAAGCTTTTGTAAGGTTACACAAGGAAGGCCTGATATATAGGTAACCCTCACCTTGCTATGTTTTGAATGCTAATAGAAAATCTTCGCCTATCAATGTTTTACTTCCTTATCTTGTTCATTCGTGTTTCCAGTTACCACCCTAGTTTTTCACATGTTATGGATTATTTATTCTGTTGCAGAGACTCTCGTCTTGTGAATTGGGATTGTACACTTCTAGCTTCAATTTCCGATGCAGAGGTTAATGAAACTTTCTATTGTTTATTTTGTGATTTTAATTCTACACATACATGACATAATGATTTCCTTTGTTGGAAAATGTTGTTTTTTCAGATTGATCATATTGTTCTTAAAGAAGAAACAATGTTAATTATTCCTGGTTATGCTGCTCCTGTACAGTTTGGTGTGTTGATATCTTTTGCGTATCCTATTGAAGAAGGGCTGGGTGAGATTGTTGTTGCAACAGCTCGAATTGAAACAATGCTCGGTGATACAGCTATAGCTATTCATCCTGAAGATAAAAGGTACAAGCATCTGCATGGGAAGTATGCAATTCACCCCTTCAATGGCCGAAAACTGAAAATAATCTGTGATGCTGAGTTAGTTGAATCCACTTTTGGTTCTGGGGCTGTCAAGGTAAGAGCTAATGCCTGGGTGCTATTTGTTTATCTCTATCTTATTTCACATAGTTAGACCTTCCTCATATGCTTTCCTCATTTATGTGCTGGTCTTTTGTGCAGATTTCTCCTGCCCATGACCCAAAGGACTATGAGCTTGGAAAACGACATAACCTTCCATTCATCAATGTCTTCTCAGATGATGGGAAAATAAATAGCAATGGAGGTGCTCAATTTGAAGGAATGCCAAGATTTACTGCTCGAGTTTGCATTATTGAGGCACTGAAGGCAAAGGTAATACTGGATTTGTTTAATCATAATTTCAGAAAGTTCTATGGCATCACAAAGTTTAAAAAATAGTTATTCTTTATTGATGTTATTGTAGTATAAATTTATGCATTATAAAATAGGGGCTTTTGCAAAACTGGACCTGTTTTGGATCGTAATTCCGAAAATGGACCTTTTTTCGGACTTTGCAAATTCGGACCTGTTTTTTGAATTGGAAGCAATGAGTTGCCCCTATTTCGTTAGGAGTACTTAACGGTGTTAAATCAGGTGGCAAAAGACAATAGTACCCTTTGCAAAATTGCCCCTGTTTTTTTTAACTTGCAAATTTGGCCTTGTTTTGACATGTGGCTATCATATATAAATGAAATTTAAATAATATTTAAATCAATCTGCAGCACAATTTGATGTAAATTCAAATTTGAAGATAAATATGATGAATATTTTCAAATTTGAACATAGTTTTGATGATAACCCGGAAGAATTTTGATGAAAATTTGGTAAAATGTCCCTCTGGTCGCCTCTCTCGCTCTTCCCTCCCTCCCGTCTCCTCCCCTGACCCTCCCCTGGGATCGGCGTCACCATGGCCAGGCTAGCGACGACACAGAGTCGCAGCGGCGAGGCGACAACGAGGTTTTGTGGCGACGCGGCGAGTCGCTGCTGCTGCTGCGGGGGCGCAGGGCTGAGTCGTAGCGATTTGCTTGTGCTGCAGCAGTGCAGCAGCACGGTGAGTTGCTGCAGCCCATGGCGAGCAGTGAGGGTGGCATCAGCACGTGGCAGATTGGCGGCTGCCCGGCAAGGTGCCTCAGCACCGCTCGCCCGGCAAGGATCAGCCGCACCGCCCCTAGCCCTGCGCAGTGCCCACCCCTGCTTCAGCCGGCGGCGCGTCTACTGCTCCAGCCCGCACTGCCTGCCCCTGCCTCACACCGCCTGGTCGCCTAGGGTTTGGGCTCTGCCATGAGGAACAACAGAAGAGGCCGCGCGATTATGTTTCATGAGGACGATGAAGTTCGTGTCCTTCGTAATCAGGGAGGAGGAAGGGTAGGGTGGTCCTTTCTCAATTTTCCAAGCTATTTTTCATTTTTTTATTCGTAAAAATAAGGACTCAACTAACAGAATTGGAAAGATGGGCAAACGGAGGATTCAGATTCTAAAAGGAGGTCCGTTTTCAGAGTTGGACTTGGAAACGAGTCCAGTTTTGCAATTCCCCCTATAAAATACGACATGGTTTGTGAACTTTGAACAGAGCTATACTGAAACTGTTGACTGTGGCATGTCATGCCTTTGGGACAGGGGGGTGATGCGTATCCATATTTAGAAAATTACGAGAATTCATGTTTTGCATAATGCCATGCCTCTGGGATAGGGTAATGGGTATCCGTATTTAGGAAATTATGAGAATTCTTATTTTTGTAGGATTCTGCATATCCTTATTTTGTTTTAAGTAATTCTTAAGTTCTAATGATGTTCGATTCTACTATCATTTAGGGCTTATACAAGGGCACAACAAAGAAAGATATGAGTTTGGCCATTTCTTCAAGAAGTAATGACATTGTGGAGCCTATGTTGAAACCACCACAGTGGTTTCTTATCTGCAACACCATGGCCAAGGCAGGCCTTGATGCTATAAGATCTAAGAAGATTGAGATTATTCCCCGCAGTACGAACAAGGCTGGTATAGGTATTTTATCCTTACATACTTCATTGGAGTTTGTTCATTTAAAACAAGAAATCTTTCGTCCTACATCTTTGCAAACAATTTTAAAATTGTCCCTTGGCGGGTTACATGTGTCGCTGCCCAGTCAGTGCTGATGTGGCGCAGAGCCAACTCAGAATGCTAACTCAATGCTCCAGCCTCTCATTTAAACTGAACAAGTGAGCAAAAGTGCGGGTGGATAAAGAGCGGAGGGCGTGCAAGCGGTTGCTGATGTGGATAAGGGCCAGGTTGGCCCCCATGCCATGTCAGATTGGGTGATGCTATTGAGAAAACCAGCCCCAAAACCACCGAGGGATGGCTTTTGAACAGTTAAAGAAAATCAAGGACAAAAGATTTCTGGTTTTAGAGGTTTCGGAGATTATGGACGGAAATTAAACTGCCAGCGTAGTTGAGGGATGGAAAAATAAACTAATTCCTACTTCATATCATCTCTTTTTGAATGTTTGTGTCAATTGTCTAAAAAATGAATACAAAGAAAAGTTGATTGTGCAATCTGTCATTGCAGATGGCTTGAAAATATACGTGACTGGTGTGTTTCAAGGCAACTTTGGTGGGGACACCTCATACCTGCATGGTATGTGACCCTAGAAGACGACCAGGAGAAAACTCTAGGTTCTGACAAGGACCGCTGGATAGTCACAAGCAATGAAAGTGCTGCAAAACTGGAGGCACAGGAAAAATATCCAGGAAAGAAATTCTATCTACATCAAGATCCTGATGTGCTAGACACATGGTTTTCATCTGCCCTCTTCTCCTTGATGGTACTTGGTTGGCCAGATGATACTGCTGACCACCGTGCTTTCTACCCTACTTCAGTACTAGAAACTGGGTGTGATGTTCTCTTCTTTTGGGTAGCGCGCATGGTTATGATGGGAATGCAACTTGGTGGTGATGTGCCATTTCAAAAGGTGTAGCACAAATCCCCTGTTCAATGCCATTATAAAACTAAAATCCTATGGCTGCTGTAGAATAGGTGCATTTCGTTAATGTCTGATACTCTTTTAAAAAACTATATTTGCCTTTATTTTATGCCCTTAACATAGTGCACAAACGCGACGGCGCCTATTAGACCACAACAGCTGTAGGATTTTAGACCACAACAGCCTATTAGACCACTGAAATCCTGGCGCACAGACGCGACGGCGCCTGACAGGGCTGCTCGACTGTTGCGCAGGCTGGATGGCGGTGCCGAAGGGGATAGCGTGCATGACGGCTGGACGGTGGCAGTACCAGGTCATCTAAGGTGCTCCCGCTCATTTTGCATTTCCCTCCCTATTACACGGCCTAAACGACGTCCAGATCCGTCAGGCCTGTCCCGATTAGTTACGCCGTTCAGTCCTTATTTTTTCCTGCTGTTGATCGTCTATACGGAGCAACTGTCTATGACACCGCCCAGGGCCTGCACGCTTACTCTCCGTTCACCATCTAAACGCATTTAGACGGGCATATAATTCCGTTTAGGAAATGACTGGTAATAAATCCATAAAACCACCACCGTGTCTGGTTGTAAATAATATGGTGGGGGTGGCTAGAAGTTAATTTATGGTTGGTTTTTACATCTTGGTTGAATATGTGCATCTCTTGTGCAATGGTTAATGGTTTTCTTCTGCTTAGGTTTATCTACATCCTATTATTTGTGACGAACATGGCCGAAAAATGTGCAAGTCAGTTGGCAATGTTATTGATCCTCTTGAGGTAATAAATGGCATGACACTCGAGGGTCTTTTGAAACATATGGAAGATGGTAATCTTGATCCAAATGAATTGAACATTGCAAAAGGAAGGACAAAAAATTATTATGATGGTATCACTGAATGTGGTACAGCTGCCCTCCGTTTTACACTAATTTCTTACACTTGTCAGGTCTGTAATGATGTTTTTGTATGAGTTTTCCTTTATTACTTGCATTTCAGTTTTTTTTTAATTTACAATGTCTTCTATTTCTCAGTCTGACAGGATAAATCTTGATATGAAGAGAGTGGTCAGTTGCCCACAGTGGTGTAATAAGCTGTGGAATGCCGTTCGTTTTGCAATCGGCAAGTTTGGTGATAATTACAGTCCACCTGCAACTGTCGACGTGTCTCTCATGCCACCAATCTGCAAGTGGATTCTGTCAGCACTAAACAAGGCTGTGGTCAAAACTATTACCTCTTTAGAAGCATACAAATTCTCTCATGCGACATCTGCTATATATTCATGGTGGCAGTACCAGCTATGTAATGTATTTTAGAAGTTACAAAACCTTACTTCATCAAGGACCCTCAAGAGTTTGCATCAATAAGAGACGCCTCCAGAGATACCCTATGGATTTGCCTGGAAACTGGTTTACGCCTGCTCCACCCATTCATGCCTTACATAACAGAAGAGCTCTGGCAGCATCTTCCACAGCGCATAGATTCTTGTAGGCAAGATTCAATTATGATTTCAGAATATCCATCTCCTGTTGAGGTAATCTCTGTTGTAAAGAGGACCGCAATTTAGATAACTTAATATTTGCTTTCTTACTATTGGAAAATATTGTTCTTTATGACAGGAATGGACTAATGACAACCTTGAAAAGGAAATGGACATTGTTTTAGATGTTGTGAATAAAATAAGGTCTCTGAAGTCACCGATAAGAACAAACAAAAGGTTTGTATATGTCACATCTGCTTTTTGTATTTGGTATTTGTTTGCTTCACTAATCTTGTCAATATGATTGTCGCCGGTCCCCAAACTTGTCTCGGGATGTCATCTAGGTCTCTGAACTCTCAAAATACATATTTGGGTCTGTAAACTTGCAAAAGTGTGTCATTTGGGTCCAACATTCCGAAATTACCTCTCTTGTTGCTAATGTGGCTCTATATAACCATAGTTTGTCATCTTTATATATATAATTATTGCATCATGTAGTCTAATTCTGTCCTTTAGCGTGAATTGTAATGGAAATAATAAATTGGGAAAAGAAAGAATATGAAAAATTATTTTCAAATAGTTGCCCATCAGCATCCATAATGGTAATTATGTCCCTTAGCGTGAATTGTAATGGCAATAATAATTTGAGGAGAGAAAGAGTATGAAAAAACATTTTGAATTACTAGCTCATCTATTGTTATAGGGGTATTTTTGGTACTTTGGACTTAGATGACACAATTTCGCAAGTTTAGGGACCCGGATATGCATTTTGAGAGTTCAGAGACCTAGATGACACACCGACAAGTTTAAAGACCGCTGGTGAACTTTTCTCCATACCATCACTTAGCCTTTTGTTTTGAACAGACGACCTGCTTTTGCAGTCTGCCGAGGCCAAGCGATCGCCACCACAATTGAATGCTATCAATCTCTAATTGTTTCTCTTTCTTCCATATCAGTTTTTAAGGTTATGTCCTTACACTTCAGCTTGAATACTTACGTTTTTTATATTTTTCATTGTCTACAATTAGTTTTTCCTTTCTGAAATTTAAATTTATTCTGAAACCTGATTGAATCTTGATTGCTTTAAATAACTCTTGCCTACCGGTCCCTATCAAATAATATTTTCTTTTGGTTTGTTCAGCTTTTAAGATTAATGTGCCACCTTTCAAAGTTTTGAAAATCAATCTAAGTTGTAAACAAAATTGCTTATTTGGTACTGCAAACTCTTCAGATTCTGACGGAGAATGACGAAACTCCAGCTGATTGTGTGACTGCTGTAATAAACAAAGATGTATCAGTGTACCTTCAGCTCCAATAAGCTCTAGATACAGAGGCTGAGCATGAGTAGCTAAGGAAGAGATGAAATTCAGAAGTGTGTCTGTCGTCCTCTTCTGGATAGCATCTGTTATTATACAATGCAGACTCGACGCAATAAGTGAATCGAAGAATTGCGATGCGGAAGCTGGAAATAATTTTAATCGCTGATCTTTGTTTTGAAACCACTCCTTTGGAAATAATTTTAATCGCTGATCTTGTGCTGAAGTTGATCCCGCATTAGGTTTTTGTGAGCGGCTCATCAGTTATGTACCTGTATGTTGACGGTCAATAAAGAACACACTATCTATTCAATACAGTATTCCTAAAAGGCGAATCTTTAGATGTTGACGAGGTCGAGAGTATTAAGCATCTAAGAATCCTCGTATGTGAGCATATTGAGTCACAACCTAGCATGTCATTTCGTAGGTGATCTAGAAGAAATGTTGCCACGTGTACACATGCACCAGCCATGTACCGGAACGTTTACTCGATCCATGCGTCGATGCTCCTGCCTACTACTCCCTCCTTTTCGTATTATGTCATTTTTGCAGTTTTTAAGGGTTTTTTTTCACATAATGTCATTCTTACATCCGCACATTTTTCTGTTCCATATATACTCCTTGTCATTTCCTGTCGTATCTATGATTTTTATCGTTTCTTAATCCGAGATAGCCAACATGTAGTAATATAGCGAAAGGGTCTATAGCTTAGCGGTTATACGAGCCTCGACAGCACATGAGGTCTTGGGTTCGACTCCTAATGAGAGCAAATTGTTTAGGATTAACAGTGTTGTGCTTTCAACGGTTGGCAACGTGGCCGTCGATAGTGAGGCGCCAGTGGTGCCTTCGTCAATTTTGATGATTTGCCGGCTCAATGATTTACCGATTTAGTATTCAAAGATGCTTATAAGGGTAATTTGTATATGTGCATTTGTAAAGGTGAGTGTACGTCTATTGTAAATGTCTAGATTACACTGTGTAATAAAAAAATATTTAGACGAAAACATATTAAAATGAAGTGGTTCGAGCAGTTTCAACAAACCCTTAGCGAAGTCGACGACCGAGTTTCCAACGCCTTGGCCTTTTTAAATCATCAGCATAAGACACTTTGTTCACAATTTATCTTTATGTTATGTTGGGCAATTTCGTATGTGCCATTGCAAAAGTTTTGTAATCCCGTATATGCCATTAGTGTCTCAGTGACAGGTGGGACCCACCTGTGTCACTGACAATGGCATATTCAGGATTATGCAATTTTGCAATGGCACCTACATAAATTAATTAGGCTCATTAGATTCATCTCGTAAATTTATGCTCATCTGCAAAAAGGTTTTGTAACTATACTTTATTTAATACTCCTAAATGACAAGATTCTCTTTGATTTTAGAGAGTCTAAACTTTAGAGGGAGGAAACGAACACCCCCTAAGTTGTGATCTTTGCTAGTGAGGTAGTGCCATGTTTTGTCTACAGTGAGACCGAAGTCAGATGCTTTCGCACCTCATTTCTGGAGCACTAGTGTTTACCGTATCAGTCCCTAAATCAATAGCTGATACGAACACTTACACAAAATGACATCATAAGAGCATACATTACATAATACTATCAAGTCTCATACAAGCCTTCACATACATAAAGGTTTTACAACAATGTTCAGTTGCCTAATTATTACAACAACATCACACTGATAAGCTACTATAACAGACATACTTAAACACTACTCCAGTGTAAGACGGAAGCAGAAACTATAACTACAGGCAACTTAAGTGCTAACGGAACCCTACTCTTCATCTCCGTCATCTTGGAAATTATACTCAGATTCTTTATCTGAATGATAAAAGCAAGAGTGAGTACATAAGTACTCAACAAGCCCTAACAGAAAGGATAAATACATGCAAGGGTGTAACAAGGTAAAAGATAGGGTTTATCAAATCTTAAACAAGCTAACTTTATGCAAGAGTTAGTTTTGAAAACAAAAACAATTCGCACGTGTTCGATCAAATAACATTTCTTGGCAGAACTTTTATTATAAAATAAAAATCATATGATGCACTATGTACTTATCATCAAAACACACTTCTGACACATCATTGCATTTAAGTACTATAACAACGTGTTTATTAACACGAAAAGCTCAAGAATCTGATAACATAATGACATTGTTTGAAATTAAAGATGCTAATTGTCTTTGAGACGTAAAAGACATGACACTATTTATAGTTTTTATTCATTGTCGGTAACGATAGCAACCAAAAATAATTGAGAGTCTTCAGTTTAGTGCAACATCAAAGCACATTCATATCTTTCAGTTGGTCACGGCCAAGCTGACGTGTTTGATGAGGCTCATTTGTTAGATGCTATTGAAATCCTACAATTCGGTTGTAGGTTACAAAAATGAATTGAGCAAAGAACACGTTGCTATATTTATCTTGCATTGCTTCAACTTGACAGCACCACGAGAATTATGAGTGACTTGACTACACGTTTATATTTTATGACTTCGCGAGTGAAAGAGCCGCCAAGACCCAACTGATCTTCTTCACCTTGGCTCGTGATGCAGATCCTGATCGGCCGCACCCTGCAGGAGGATTAAACACCGGCGGCAGTGGCCAATACTTGATAGTAGGCAGATATTTTATTTTTTCTTTAGAGGGAGGAAACGAACACCCCCTAAGTTGTGATCTTTGCTAGTGAGGTAGTGCCATGTTTTGTCTACAGTGAGACCGAAGTCAGATGCTTTCGCACCTCATTTCTGGAGCACTAGTGTTTACCGTATCAGTCCCTAAATCAATAGCTGATACGAACACTTACACAAAATGACATCATAAGAGCATACATTACATAATACTATCAAGTCTCATACAAGCCTTCACATACATAAAGGTTTTACAACAATGTTCAGTTGCCTAATTATTACAACAACATCACACTGATAAGCTACTATAACAGACATACTTAAACACTACTCCAGTGTAAGACGGAAGCAGAAACTATAACTACAGGCAACTTAAGTGCTAACGGAACCCTACTCTTCATCTCCGTCATCTTGGAAATTATACTCAGATTCTTTATCTGAATGATAAAAGCAAGAGTGAGTACATAAGTACTCAACAAGCCCTAACAGAAAGGATAAATACATGCAAGGGTGTAACAAGGTAAAAGATAGGGTTTATCAAATCTTAAACAAGCTAACTTTATGCAAGAGTTAGTTTTGAAAACAAAAACAATTCGCACGTGTTCGATCAAATAACATTTCTTGGCAGAACTTTTATTATAAAATAAAAATCATATGATGCACTATGTACTTATCATCAAAACACACTTCTGACACATCATTGCA
>LAPY01004170.1:18461-30207 GCA_000970635.1 Eragrostis tef
TGCTATACGAAGTTATTACGACATGCCAAAGTACTAGAACACATGCATGAGCTAAAAGCCTGACAGGTGATCAAACAAACACTGACGTAAACATAAAGCTACATATACAAGGAGAGGCATCGATCAGTAATCTTCCAAGAATGGCTGGGATTAATAATCGAATCGGTCGTGGCCTAAAATATGAAGGCAGCAACATAACTGCTGAAGTACCAGTCTTCAATATGTTACTGATTAAAATCTGAACAGTACTTGTTTTACTGTTACAATTTACAACAGACCATGATCTCCGGTCCAAATTCACTAATCTATCCACAAACCCAATAAGACACCAATTTTAGCAGCCTTGCTGGTCTCTCCACTTGAGGTACACAAGACCTGCATGATAGTGAGTGTAGGCACCAGCGACAACCAAGATATGAAAGAGCTGGTGGCTATGCCCTGCAATATCAAACTTTCCAGGCATCCAGCGTTCAGGCACCCGAGTTGCATACACCAATGCTCCAAGACCATAGAAGAGCCCCATCAAAATTTCATATCCGGTAGTGTGCAATGCCTCTGGTTGGTGCCAAAAAAGGACTAGCTTGTGAAGAACAGGGATCACACCAGATGCACCCATGCCAAAGAAGAGGCATGCTCTTATGGTTCTGAACTCGGGGTTCTGGAACACTGGAAGCAGAGAGAACGCTATAGTTGCCACTCCTAGGATAGTTATGAAGCTAAGGTACAGGTTGCAAAAGAAGGGATAACACATGAACGAATAGTATACTGGAGGGTAGAAGGATGTGGCGATAAGAGCAGCAATGCCTGCATAATCAAGCCGAAGCATAATGTATGCTAGGCGCCGGGAGTGGCAGGAAAGGAGGTGACATGTGCTGCTGGCGAGAAGGCAAAACATGGCTCCTCCCAAGAAGGCATAGAATGGCCACCTTGCAATTGGTCTAATCAGCTGAGGTGCAATCATATTTGCTATATCGTCCTTCATGCTTTGCTGCAGAAAAGGACAAGGAGAAAAATGGTTATACGGAGTTAAACAAACTCGTTTTCACAACGGAAGTCATGCATTGCATTATTTGATTAGCACAGATGATACAAGGGTCGCATCTTTACTAAAGAAATCCACCGGAACGTAAAATGAATACTTTATCATGATCGTCTGAAATAAGACAAAATTTCTAATTGAAATCAAGCAAAATACTAAGTGATGATCTATGCATCTGTACCAACAATGATACACTTCAATAAAGTTGGGGTCACTGGAGATTAAACTCATGTCATCTCATAAATTAGCAATTTCTTGAATAAGACTAAGCAATATCTGGTTTCCAGAATTTTACTGATGAGTCTCTAGAAGTGAAATTTTGGTCGGCATCAGCTCAACTAACTTCGCTGAACCCGCAAAGCACTAGAACTCTAGTAACAAAAGCAAGGGGAAAAAGAAGGCAATTAAGTTAATAAGTTGCAGAATACTTACTAGCATAGACAGACTTGTTTCATTGTATTGGGTAAATCTATGCGGTAGGCAATTTGACAGTAACTCCAAGAGATGCCAACGGGACAAGGATGGAAGAACCTCCATAGAATTCCATGAGCTCTTTAACTCATCTTTCAGCTTATGTAGATCAGGAAGGCATGACACAAGCTCTGCCTGGATCTTATGAACATCAGCATTTCTTAGCACATCCGGCAAATGCTGCAGGGTCTGGAGATCCACTACGTTTGGAACCTTCGTAGCAGTGTATATGGTCAGAGCAAGGAAGATGAAAAATCCTATCAAGTGCCTGAAGTGTACACGACAAATGGCGGACTTTAGTAACATATATATGAAAACAATATAGCAGATCATGATTTCACAGCAGCATACTGATAATATGTCATATCACCCGGAAGTTGACAGTCATAAATTTACCGAACACAATAAAATTTCAGCACAGCGATTTCCCCACAAAGATTAAACAGGATAGTGATTAAACAGATGTGTTACAGGATAGTGATGAAGTTGTTCAATGCCCATTGAAGATACAGAAAATGAAAGGTACAGTCCTGAGTCCTTCACTCATATAACAACTAGTTTCAAGAAAACGCATGCCCCACACAAAGTGGGGCTGCCTTAATTATTTAGGGGCCCGTCCCTTTTCTCTGAAATCATTTTCCCTGAGATGAAAGGGCAATCGCTCTACTGATACTTTCCTGTTAGATTTGTCTCAGTGCAACATATTCGCTCAATTTTAATAAGCCTTTTAGACGCAGGGATGAGTACCAGCTTTCAGAATTAGAAGTATTATTTGAAAGGAAAAGCATCATCATCGAGAAATAAAAAAGAATAACTTACTACAGATAGGGTAATCCACTTCTACAATTTAGGCCTTGTTTTCAATCAAAGAAGTAAAATAACACTGCTTGTGCTTCCCTAATTTGCACAGCTGGACGAATTCTATGATTTGCTGAGTCATAACAAACATCAAGGAAACAGGCCCAACCAATTGAAAATATGGCCAGATATTTTGGATAGCCTAGTGGGTGTTTGGTGAGATTGCTCTGTATCTCTCCTCCGGCAAGACCCAACGCATTCAGAATGATATTTCAAATATGCAAGTCATATCTAATCTAAAATTGAAACGAGCATGAAGCATCAACTACAATCCGACACGAATGCGGCTCAAATCTCATCTACAGAACGATCCCTCGCATTGCAACAAGGGTCACGGCAGCAATCGATCGCGAGTCAACATCCTCCTACCCCTACCACCACGAGCAATCGGACCAGACAAGAAAGACAATCGAGAATGGGGAGAGTGATTACGTACGTCCAGACGTTGAGCGTCTCGTTGTGGATGGTGAGGGCGGAGAGCAGCACCTGCGGGAGCGGCCACTCGCAGCGGTAGTGCCGGTGGATGTACTCGTTGTCCCGCAGGTACCCCGGCAGCGCCCGGTACTCCACCAGCCCGTACCGCTTCTTCTTCCCCTTCCCCTTCACCAGCTCCTCCTCCTCCCACGCCGCAGCCGCCGCCGCCTCCTCCTCCGCCATCGCAGGGAACCGAGCCGCGCCGCGCCGGGGTCGGACTGGACGGTCAGACTCAGACGGAGGATGGCGTTATGCCGTTGCTCCCTCCGAATATTCGCGGCGCTCTTCCTCCGGTGGTGCCGCCCTCCTCCTCTTTCTTTCCGTCCTTGGGTTGGGGTTGCGTCGGCCCGTCGGTCTCGGCGAGGGGGCCGCGTCGTCTCGGGGTTTACGACTTGCCTCTTTCTCTCTCACACCAAATCGGCGCAGCCTGCGCGATCGCTTTTGGCGGCGCGGCGGGCGTGTGTGCGGCTTCGCGTTTGGTGCCGTGCGCGCGACCCGGCGGTAGCCTGACGGGACGGGCCAAGCCGGTGGAGCTTTTGCAAGTGCCGTGCTGCCTCGTTTGGTTTGGCACGGGCCAGTCCGTGCGTCATCCCACGGCCACGCGTGCGTGCACGAGCCCGGACGGCCTGCAAGGTTTCACAAATCTGACGTGCCAAGTGGACGCGCCCATCGTTTCTGGAACAAACAGGCGTGCCGGGGTTCCCCAGCGGTCGCGGCGCACGCAAGGGACGTCCTCCAGCGTACCTAAGAATGAAAATGTTTTTTCTGTACATCGGAGCAGTATGCTGCTCTGTATGCCTTGGTACTCTGCCCTAATTGGAGCTCTTCTTATATATTTCTATACCGAGAATAGCTTTATTCATTTACAGGTATTGTGAAAAAAAGCAAGTAGACCATACTCTTTGATTTTTCTTATCTAGGCTAGTTTTCTCTCTTCTCCCTATTTTTTTTTATGTGTTGGTATTGTGAAAAAAAGCAAGTAGACCATACTCTTTGATTTTTCTTATCTAGGCTAGTTTTCTCTCTTCTCCCTATTTTTTTGTCTGTGTTGGTACTCCTCCCTGGTATGGATACAAATATCTGTTTAATAATTTTTTTTAAAAAAAAAGAATGAACGGGTCTAAAAAAGAGAGAATTAAAATGATTTTTAGATGAAAAAAAAATTGGTGAAACAATCTCGGCCTTGCAAGCCCAAGGTCGACGATATGGGTGTAGTTATGGGCCGACATTGTGCGGATGATATTGGTATGGGCCTAACAATGAGCCCAGCACGAGAATCTCACATCCTGAATTTTGCTTCCCTAAAAAAACACACACACCTTTGCATGCCACATTGTCTGTCACCTGTATAGCAGCCAGTTGCAGAACGACCAGCTCGAGCATCAACCTTGACATCAGCTGGTCCAGAATCTTGCGAGCGTGTCTCAAAAAAAAAAAAAGAATCTTGCGAGCGAAAGCATCCTCGCAGTGCTGTTTGACACAGGAGCCAGTATTCGTGTCGATGTGGATGTGGCCACCAACGGCGCTTGCCTCTTTCGGCTTGCTACGCATCTCTGCAAAGGGGTGCCTATCGTCGTCACAAGTATCTGGGATTCAGGCTGGGGAGAATGAAGTATCGAGAACCGGATACCACAACACGTTTGTATTCCTTCAGATCCATAAACGCTGAAAAACAATTCAAAAGATATGGTTCGCCATTAATGTTCTCATTGCCTACTACTCGGCCAGATCAACACCACGTATCCAGTGTATTTGCTGCAAACACAGCTCCTATAGTTGAATACTTGGTCACGCCACTTAATCCAAGTTTCTGACTACATGTGTAATGGAACCTGATGGATGCCAGAATTTCTGTGGAAGTTGATGCGTCGCGCATTCATTCAGAATACGCCCAAGAATATTACACCGCTTAGATTCAACGAGCCTCTAGCTTATAATCATCCATACAGAGTAATGATGAGACAACAAACATGGAGTAAAATTCATAAAAATATAAAAAAAAAACATTGTCAGACCATGCCCAAGAATATTACACCGCTTAGATTCAACGAGCCTCTAGCTTATAATCATCCATACAGAGTAATGATGAGACAACAAACATGGAGTAAAATTCATAAAAATATAAAAAAAAACATTGTCAGACCATTTGTATCACTATTTCCTTTTGCGAAATAAACATGGAATAAATTTCACAAAAAAATATTAAAAGATTGTCAAAACTATCTGTATCACTAAACTGCAGATTTAAGAAATTGCATCACAATATTTTGTGCAACCTAAATATAGAGTTTTGTGAAAAATGACTACTTAAATAAGTTGATAGAGAATACATATTGCCTGCTTAATGTACAGGAGACAGCATTCTTGTCGATGTGGATGTGGGTGTGGACACCAACCAAGTTGCTCCTTTCGGCTTGTTTGCACCTGCTTCTGGTGCATTTCGTCGTCACAAGTATCTGGATTCAGGCGGGGAAGAACGAAGCATCGACGACCGCTTGCCACAAACAAGGATTATTCCGCCAGATCCGTAGACACTGAAATTTTAAAGATATGGAGCACCATCAATGTTCCGATTTGCCTACCGCTTGCCACAACAAGGACGTATTCCACCAGATCCGTAGACACTGAAAATTTCAAGATATGGAGTGCCATCAATGTTCCGATTTGCCTGCTACTCTGGCCAATTCAACGCCATGTATCCGACGTATTCTCTGCAAACAGCTACAGCCGAATCATTGGACGCTGTCTCGCTACTTAATCCAAGTTTTCTGGGTACATATGGATGGAATATGATGGATTTCAGTACTGTGGATGTTGATGCATCGCGCATTCGTTCAGATTCCCCAATAATATCGCACCTCCTAGATTCAGCTAGCTCTCCCTTCTAATTATCCATACAGTGCAACCATGGGACAATAAAAATGCATGCTTAATGCTGATTCTCGTGCAACGGTATTATATCCGTAATTACGGCCAAAATGCTTTACAAAAGTGGAAAAACAATCATTACTAGCAATGCTGTTAGTGCCAAGAGTTCTGAATGAAAGTACGCTTTCTGAATAGAGCCGGGCTAGTTAATTCGAGTCGTGTTGTTTACTCTGATCAACGCTCTGCTTCTTTCCTTCGCAAAAAAAAAAAAAACGCTCTGCTTCTTTGACCCTCGTCGTAGTGTAAGATTACTTAACCCTAGAACCAATGAAGAGGCATGTTAAGTTGACAAACTGCCATATAGACCCGAGTCCTTGCTGACAAATAATTTTTGAGAGTCCTGTATCTTTCAGTCTGACTGATCTAGCACAACGAAAAGAAACAACCGGGGGAAAGGCATAAATTCCTTGCATTAATATTGTAAAGTAAGGTCCAGTTCAGTCAGCTTTTCACTAACCAACCGACTAGATCTCTACAAAAAGTTAAGAAGCAATTGGCTTGGCTCTGAATTTTCAGAGTTGCCCGAGTAATTGGTGGTTGATTCAGCTTGCCAACGAAGCATGTCATGTTTGTCATATCCTCAACTAAGTATGGCCTGCTAGCTAGCCTTGTCATGGCTACGTGCACGATCTGAACGAAGAGACCAGGAATTATTTCAATTGCTTCCTTTAACTGAAACTAGTTCTAATGCCATATTAAGTTTCCCATCAAACGGCCAACAGGCAAATATACTTCTGCTAGGACATTACTCCTTCCATTTAGAAATATTATTATTATGTGCATCCATTTTCTTAATCTTTGGCCAAGAAAATGAGCTACCATGTTCGCTCTCA
Source organism: Eragrostis tef (assembly GCA_000970635.1). NCBI lineage: Eukaryota > Viridiplantae > Streptophyta > Magnoliopsida > Poales > Poaceae > Eragrostis > Eragrostis tef. Next base: position 25,065 of record LAPY01004170.1, read on the forward strand.
ATTTATAAAAATTACAACATTAATCGAGAAATAAATAAAAGATTTACCGACCACTACTGTTTTGAAAACTTTATACCAAAATCCTCCACACATGATCTAAACTGCCGATCATTATCAATATAAAACATAGCCTAAAACACACACACACACACATATATATATAAGTTTACGTATTATTCGCTAATGTACAAAAATGATTAGCTGATGAAAGTAATACTAGTGATAGAAAAAGATTGAAATAAAACAATAATATATGTAAGTTTATAAAATATCCACTACGGCCATTACCATAACAGAAGCTAGAAAATAAAGATAGTAGGGAAAAAATAATTAAGTTAACGAGTCAACCCAAAAAACATCCCATTAGTTTTCTTTCATTTTGATAAAGATTAATAATATAATCAATCATATTCGTTTGAAAATATACTTGTGACTTCTATAAAGAATGGTATATTAATTAAATATTTCTCTTAACAAAAATAAAACACACATAGTATATCTTTGAACGGAGGGGAGTATATGTGAAGGAGTATATGAGGGTGTCTCTCCTCCACGGTACCTGCTCAGAACTTGGCCCAAATTAAGGTTCCATCTGGTGACTCGAACAAGCATCAGCATCGGCACGGGACCCTGTATCCCCGCTGGTGGCGTCCTCATCGATCCTCAAGGGCCGGTAGAGGAAACCAGCCAAAAGCACGGAGCAAGTGCCCCGTCGCATATGTTCGCGCTCGGCAGCATGTTTTAGTGGCCGGAATCGGAGATCCCACTAGCCAGCGCAGCCACCTCACTCGGGTCCACGCTAATCCGTGGCATCCACCATCACGATCAATTCGTCCGATGAAATTGCAGTGGATGTGGAAAGAATCTTTCATCGCAGTTGCAGCGTGACACGGCTGGATCCTTCTCGGGTGAGCGGTTCCCCGAGAATTTGGGGTTCTATCGCCGATAAGTTTGGGGGTGGATTCAGGGATCGGCAATCAAGCAGCTTGCGCTGCCCCGATCTCCTGCTGCCTGCCTCGGCAAACGATATGATCGCGGCGACAGCGAGAGGCTGCTTTGAGAGGATACGCATGCATCACCGGAGGTCTAGTGACTCTAGTCTACTGCCAACTTGTGATGGCACAAACGAACAATGGCGCAACAACGAAGCAAAGAACGGTTTGTTAGTGACGCAACTGTATGCATGTTGTCAGTGCTCAGTGGGATGAGATCAGTGTCAGCTGCCGGAGACATGTTCCAAGGGCTGTGGAAGCAAGCAAAGTCACCTCGGATAGAGAAAGAAAGAATCCGTAGATCATCAGCATTGCATTGCGGCTGCCTAACTTTAGATCGGAGTTCGAAAGCAGTGCTGGCTGCCAATGCATCCACTGCCAAAAATGGTTTCCTGCTCCTGCAAGTTTACATTGTTTGAGCGCATTTGATGATGCTGTGATATTAGTTTCAGCTTTACATTTGTCAAGTTCCTGCTTGATGCGCGGAGAGTAGACGGATCAAATAACCAATCAGCGTTATTGTACGATGTGCAAACCCAAAGTGTAACACTTAGAAAATGTTTGTGAAACCACTAAAAACAGTAGCATATTAGAACCGTCGTGCTGCTGCACCAGCTAGGCCTGGGACCGAACTGAACCAACCGAAATACCTAAAACTTTTGAAAACTTCAGTTAATTGTAAATTATTCGGTTTTTGTATTTACTAACTTCGGTTAACCGTTAAATTCTCGGTTTTCACCTCTGGTTAACCGAAACCCCCGAAATAACCGATCTGTATCATTCCAATCTTTTAGCCCAGCAAGCCAATCTAGGCCCATTAGCCGCAGCCGCATGGCCCGTAGCCCAAACACATAACCTGTTTCGTGTTTGTCCGGTCCTCCTCCCCAATCCCCATCCACGCTCCCGTCCCAGATCTTGCGAAGACGACGCCCACGCGGGGACGAGCCAGCTGCGGCGAGGCGCGCGAGGGCGTGAGCAACGCCGGGCTCGCGGTCGCGGTGGAGTGCTGCGCCGCCGCCCTTCCCATCCTCTCGCGCGTCGCGCGGTGGTTAACGCCGCCCTGTCGCCCTTCGTCCCCCTCCCGCGCTGCGCGGTGGTCAACGGCGCGCCGGCGCCCTTCCTTTCCTCCTCCCTTCTTCAAGTTCGACCCCATTTTTTCTGTGGATTTGATGAGAATCGGTTTGTTTGGTGATTAACCGATAACCGAGCAAATTAACCGCAACCGAAAGGCTCGGTTATTGCTTTTTTAGATACAATTTCGGCTGCCAGTTTTCAATAACCGAATTACCTCTTGACCGATTTAACCGAACCGATTAAACCGAATTAACCGAAGTCCCAGCCCTAGCACCAGCTAGCTGCTTATGAGATTTGTGATAAGTGATAACTGGAGAGGTCTGGTAGTACCGGGGCGTGCAGTCTTCGGGCTAAAAACTTCAATATTTTTGCTGTTTAAACTTTGAATACACTGATCTTAACAAAATTTGCAGTCAAATCCTTCCACGGCCCCTCAAGGAAAAGGCTCGGTACCGCTTCCATCGTCCATGTGACATTCGTGTAGAGGATCTAATTAATGGCTATATTTTGATGAAAAATTCTATAGTGTTTGGAGTTAATTATAACTGTTCATTTGGCTAGATCTAACGGCTAGAAATAGAGAGGAACCTACCAAAGAGAACCTTAAGTTGTGGACCGGTACCAAAAATAGGTGGGCCAGGTACTAGTATTTGTTTTACTAAAATTAAAGAGAAAAGGGTAGTCTAGTATTTTGAGGTTATTGTTCATCTTCTTTCTCGAGATTATTTCTGATCAATCAGGACGCTTACCATTAGGAACGGAACTCCCTATTTCCCTAACCTGTTGTGCCAGAAGCGCCATGGCTGCAGGAGTATTCCGTCATTGGAGCATGCGGCGTGCCTGCAGATCAGCGGCCAGAGTGACTCCCCCGGCTACGACATCGCGGACGCGTGCGGCGAGAATTTCTCTGTCGAGAACTCAAGGTCCTCGCAAGGCTTGGATCGCGTACGGCAGCCTTGCTAATCCTGATATAACGACCTGCCGTTGGAGTTCATCATGATTAGGAATCAATTTCTCTCCTCTTTTCCAATTTTCTTTAAACATTCATGAGGATCAAGATTCTTCATGACGATTCGGCGGCAAGAACAGTTGTTCGATTAGTACCTTTTTTGATTCAGGGCAGATGACGTGGAAGGAGATTAACTAGGAGCAATTACGAAACTAACCCTGTTTACAATAATGACTTTCCTAATTAACCGTATCAGCATCAACGGTTCCTATAAATCAGTAGGGGAGGAACCTGTGGTTCCTCTCAAGCACGGTAGCAAGTCTCTATTTTGATATGTCTCAGTTTCCACGAGTTGAGATGTTTAAAAAACAAAAACAACTTTAACATCCGTGTCTTGATGATTTGATTCGAATAGCTAGTACAGCAGTTAGATTTTTGAGTTATAAGAGAATAATACGGCATACAATAAGTTATCATAACATGTTTTTGTTGTGACAGAAAAGTAGGGTGAGTAGGAGCTAAAGTTTCGTGATTGTTAGTAGTGATGAGTTCTTTCTTTTTTTCTTTTTTCTTTTTTGGAGTTCTGGATCATCAAAGACTTTGATGCCCCAGAGGAATCTATTTCAATCAGGCAGGTGAAAACGTACGTTTACAGCACAACTATCAAAGAGCGTTAACTTAATCATGTTTTTATTTAAAGAAGAATCGGGTCTAGCTCATTTCTGACTTGGTCAGAGACTTGACCTTGAATTGGAAGCGTTTAAAAGAGTTCTACCATGGGATGGGGGAGAACAGACTCCCGAACAATCTCAGAAGCTGTAAAACCGAAGTGTGCAGGAACGTTAATATCAACTGCTCTTCCAGAACACAAATGCTGTCCGAATTGCCGTCTGGTTCATCATCTAGACAAGGGTTCCTGCACCGGCTATCCAAACGCATTCCGATCTGATCTGATATGATACGACTAGCAATTCTTTAAGGTATTAATTTTCCCCTTCGTGCTTACGTACTCACTCACTACAACGATAAAGGCAAGGATTATTAAGAAAAAACAGCGTAAGGGATATTCGCACGCCTGTCCAATTCCTGCGCCTAGTTCCATTTCAATCGAACTACCTACTTGTCTGACTTGTTAGCATTGAAACATTTTTTTAGACGATGACTCGACAAGAAGATCGATCCAGAACCAGAGCACTGTGATCATGTAGATGAACAATTCAATATAGAAGGAATTAGGATAACCTTGGGACGCGGCGACGCGTCTGCCATGCTTATCCTAGCAGGTGACCAAGGGCTTGGTCTTCGGCACTGTCGCACTGGCACATACACCTCTGCATGTTCTCCGCGACGCACAGCCGAAGACCCAAACCTGCAGTAGAGCTCTGACTTGAATTCTGCGGTTTCCATTGCTTATTACACACCGCGTTGTTCCGGATTATAGTACTGAATATTACATCAGAGTCGATGTGATCGGGAGACCTGAAGTTGTTCTGACAGACTCTCATCGTGAACCTTGCATCCGAGATCTGACTTTCCACGTGAAAACGAGCTTGGACTTATTACATTCATTTTGTTGCCACCGCATTTTTCAACCAGATTTGCACGCATGGTGTTTGTATTGTCTACTACACGAAATGAAATAAAACATGTGGGTCGCGTGAGCTTTCGCAGCGTAAGTTTGTATTTTTTATATTGACGTGGAGCGTAGCACTACTGGTCAGGCCTAGTTGATTAATTTGCATTTGGTGCCGTTAGCATGGCAGACGGCACGCTAGTGTCAAGTGTGCTCCGCGTTCTCCCTTAATTTAGTTCTTTCTTTTTTCAGATGCTCCATTAGCTCCACGAGATTAAGTTGCATTTAGTCGTCAGCACCCATTTCCCCAGCAGTATAAATACCGCCCCCGCGCCGTAGCACCCCGCTCCATCGGCCAACGAGCTCCCCGCCATCTCGGTCACCTAGCACGAAACCATTCGAAACTCAGGCAGAGCTCGTGTCAGAACAAATGGCATTCCACAGAACAGTAGCACGGCGCATATGGGCAGGCAAGAACACGGCCGCCAGCGCCGGGTCAATTCCCAACCCTGCCGCTCCCGTCCCACCAGCACGGCGGCCGTTGGCCCCCGGGGG
>LAPY01004173.1:28533-43184 GCA_000970635.1 Eragrostis tef
ACACCGCCCCCCCCCCCCCGGGGCGGCATGCACTTGTTTAGACCAGTCTCAATGTAGTCTTTTATTTTATACTTTTTAAGTATGACACATCAGCTTTGTTGTGAAATGAAATGACATCTCTCAATGCACACTTTCATTTTCACACTTTCATAGAATAACTAAAACAATAAATAGATGCATATGATTGGATCAAATGGTGAAGAATGAAAGAAAAGATGCTCAATACACTTTCATTTCATTTTCATTGTCTAGGAAAGGGTGCCAAGTTTCTTTCATTAGAATGAAAGGCATGACTTCTCTCTCTTATTAAAATTCTTGCCATGTCATCTTTTTAGCTGATGTGGCACCTTAATAAATGCAAATGAAAGGCCCATTGAGACTGACTTTAGAGCCTCAAAGTCCGGTTTTCTGTCGCTCCGGCTCGTCGGGGGAAATGATGGTGTCCGCCCGTCTCCCGGCGCCCGTCGGTCCGAATTTCCTTTCGACCGAATTAACCGAACCGATTAAAGCGAATTAACCGAAGTCCCAGCCCTACATCCTGCTACTCAACCTGAGACGGTTTGCAGGGAACCTGGACTGAAGGCGAGCAGGTGGTCATCGCCCCGAGCAAGAACCCGTGCCGCGGCTGTCATGGCCGCTGTTCAGGTTGGACCATCCAAGAGCTCTGTAATCCTTTGCCTCGCCAGTGCTTGGCATTGTCTAAGTTGAACGCAGTAACAACACCAGTGAGTTGAACCGAGCCCATGACTTCGCATCTGTCTGCTCTCGTCCGTCCACCACGGCCTGCGGCATCCGAGCCAGTCCGTGTCCGACTGAGCAGCTCTTCTTCATTACAAAATCGATGTTTCTGATTGGGAGGGCTCCTTCAGTTCTGTATAAAGTCTAAGCAGGCCGACCGCAAAAAAATCTGTCGTGTCACAGGCAACGACCTTACGATACTGACTGTTTGAAACTCCGTCGAAGCCAGCATCATGGTCATTACACATCGAGTGCAGCGTCGGAACGACAGACACTATCCCTAGGCGAGTGCACAACATATTTAAGCAAAGTTGCATTGTTTTGGATGTGGCTTGCAAGAACAAGGATGCATAATCTTGGCAGCTTTAAGCTTATAATACCAAAACAGTCGAAATACTAGACCATTCATAATTATGGGCAACAGTTGGTAGTTTTAAGCTTATAATACCAAAACAGTTGAAATACTAAACCCTTTTCATAATTATTATGGGCAACAGGCTTTGCTGCATTCGGCCTGGAATGACCACAATACCAGCAGCTAACACAATATATCGTCAACTCCTAATGATTACTAGTAAACACTTGATCCATTGCAGCACATAGGTCAACAGATTTGGATCAACTTGATTGCCCCGCGTGTTTGATGTTCTTCACTTTGCAGTGCCCCCACGTTTCTGTTCTTCACCTAGCATCATTCACTCTTCCGGACTCCACCCTTTTTATATGAAAAAACTATGTTAAACCTCATGGGTAGCTAAATACATTATTTAACCATGCATGATTAGTGACAAACCTGTGCACACTTTCGTAGGGCTTGATCAGTCCAATTTCCTTCGCAATATCCAACTTCTTTTTGGCATAATCATAATATGTCTTGTGTGTCAGAATCTGAAAGTTAATTCAGCTTCTACATCAGCAAACTAAAACGAGGAGCTAGAGAATATCTAACATTTCAGAATGAAAAGGAATCCACTAACAATTTTCTTAACAGCATCTGATATGAGCTTATGAGCTGTAACTTCAGTAACCTACAGACAGAAGTTGATTTAGAGAAACATTCTGGTAACAGATAAGACTTTGATAGCAAGCAAAAAGAAACTTACCTCTCCACCAATTTTAGCAATGCGGGCTTCGTACTGGATAAAGAACAGAAGGAAGAATTAGCCAGGCATGATAACATGGTGCGAAAAACTACCAAAAAGCCTTATGAGTTGGTAAGTGAATATGATTGTGATTAAGAGAAACTTACACTTCTTTGCACAAACCCAGGAACAGTAATCTGATCGCTATCAAGCCCATCAAGCTCATCTTTCAATTCAGAACTGGGCAAAGGGTAATGTTTGCCCCCTTCTTACACTTTCCTCAAAGCCTCTTTGAAATCCATCTATGCAATGTCAAGAAAAGCAATTCCATAATTAAGCATATATAAAGCTGGAACAAACAGAAAAGAACAGGAGTTTTTTCCACAAGTTATGTAGTTCTGCATATTTAGACGAGAATCCAACCTTTTCTTGGAAAACCAGCTTCCAAATCGTGAAAAAGAAATCAACATAGTAATTTAACCAAGTTTTCTCAAACTTAACAGTCCGAAGGTATTCCTGAATAAAAAAGCATATAATTGTCAAATATATTAATCACGTTCATATACCCATTAAATCAGCACGAGGGAGAGGCATTACAGAGTAACCAGTGTAAAACAAAGACTCAGAGAGCGTGGGAAATCCTAATGCGATCTCCAGTGCATAAAGCAGGCCACTCTCTCAAATCTACTCCACTGATAAGGAAAACAGTTTAGGAAGGCATTAACTTCAGACACATTCAACGAACCATTTAACAGCAAAAGACTTTTGGAGGATGCTTACCACATAACGGCCTGCGTTCACACATTCTCTAAGCCACTGCGCATGATGAAAAAGGCAATGAGACGAAGATGACGCATGCTCCACATGTTTACAATCAATCACATCATGCATACCTCAGTTTCCTCTTGTAAGTCCTCCCAGAACTGGACAAACTCTTGATCACCCTCAAGTGTGTTACAAGTCCTGCGGTAATACTCCCACTCTTCATACTCACCCTGTGAAACGAAATATCACATAAAAAAAAGGAATTTTACATCCAGCGCTAATCTAAAATGACCATTTAACCATCCTAATCCTGATAACTATCTTAATTTTGGTGCAACAGAAGTAGAACCTTGTATCCTTGCCTTATCCACCGCAATATGCATTGAACATTGAACGGTATGGAGCCAAATTGTGGCCCTAATGAGATTTTTTTTATTCGAGCGCAAGGATAAGAAAGGATCCACATAACAGTATATCAAATACAAGTATGGAACAGGGAGAAGCAATCCTATATCAAGGCATCATTTGAAACTCTAACCATCATTGGGGTCTAAGGAATTCGATCAGTGCTCTAAATATGGCCTTTCCAAAATCATTGCACTGTATTCTGCAAGAATTAGGCATGATACCTTAACAACAGTCACAACATAAAGGGCCTTAAACTAAGGTAGACAATCTGCGGTGAACATCAATTTGCATGAAGCCCAGTGTTACTCACATGATCACGAAGCACTAGCCGCTGGTAGTCCTGTAGGCTGGCAAGTTTGCAGTATACAGGATCGAAGTACCAATCAAAATCATTCTCGTACAACACAAAGTAATGCTCATCTTCAAGGGATGGGTATTTGCGTCTCAGCTCTGCATCCTCCAGGTTCCGCAGTTCCTCCTACAAAGACGTATTATAGGCCAGGCAAAGTATATATTCAAATAATAATAATAAAAAAGTGGACGTGTCAAATTAACATATGCTAACCAGCTATGGGTTCCAATAGGAATAGCTAGGTACCTCATACGCTCTGATGCGATACAGAGCGAGCCGTTGGTTCAACTCTATGCGCTGTGGTTCCTTGTAAACACAAAATTCCAAATCATCACGGCCAGGGAGGCCACCCTTCAACAGCTCCAGGTAATGATCAATCTCCTTGTGGATCCTATCTTCATCACAGTCAAAGCCTTCTATTGGTGGCAAGTAGATACGGTTGATGTGCCGGACGATCTCTTTGTACTTTTCTTCAGCTTCATCATCCCATGGAATCTTATTGATTTCCGCACAAATAGCCCGCTTTTCAGCCGCACGGTCCTCCTCCTCCTCCTCCTCCTCCTCCTCCTCCCGCAGCTCCTCCTCCTCCTCCTCCTCCTCCCGCAGCCGCCGCTTTGCTTCGCTTCTCATAAAATCAAAGGCGGCGTGCTCATCTTCGTCTGTTGGCACGACAAGAGAGCGGATATTCTCCATCTGCCGTCGCAACCAACGCAGGCCCTTTCCAAATCCAAGCGGGATCTCTAAGATTATTCCTCGCTTCTGCGGATACGAAGCTGTTCGACCAGAAGAAGCCTGAGAAAGGGGATCGGTTTAGTGGAGAAGGTAGGAGCTTGCCGATTGGTTGGTGGAGATGCTTCGACTGATTTGGTGGGCGAAGGGGAACCCGCCGACTACTCGCGGCCGCGGGCTAGGGCAACCGGATCTGCGGGGCAGCAAAAGGAAGTAAAGACGAGAAAGAAGAGTACATTATTTATTTTTATTTTTTTTGAAAGAAGAGTACATTGTTTATATAATAATAAAGCCTACGAATTTACGTGGCAAGGTTTGGACGTCGGTCGACAGGCCCATTACACAGTTATGGCCCATCATTTTGTCTTTTTTTTTCTTTTCTCGTTGAATCTAGAAAAAACTTTATGTCTTTTCCCTATTTTTTAAAAAGAAAACTAACAACCACAATATACCTTTTTGTCCATACAAATTGAGGTAGGCTAGAGATGAAATTCACAAGACTCAAGAGCAAAAGAACAAAAAAAGATGAAGTTAAAGGTAAACAAAAAGAAAAGAAAAAAAATCACAACACGTTGATTGCTAGTATCAAAGCGGTCCCGTCTATAGCTAATTTTTTAAAGATATTCCACTCTTTTAGTTCTTTCTTAGGCCCTATTCCAAACCTCAATGGATAGCAATTAGCAGCTAAAATTAGCGGTGGAAGTATGAAACGGGTCCAGCTAACACCTCAGCTAATGATTAGTCGATTCCTAACTAACAACTAGTTGACAAGCTGCCGGACCCCTACTAAACTCAGCTAACAATTAGCCAGCTAATAGATAGCTAGTGTCTTTTAGCTAGCTAACTATTAGCTCTAGAGGTTTGAAACAGGGTGTCTCAAGTCAGGTTAAATAGACCTCTACCTCTCTTTTATAGCTGGACATACCCAAACAATATCAAACCCGTAGTGCACCAACTTTTCCTCAATTGATGCCCCAACTACCCTATCTCGAATGACTTCATTTCGGGGCCGATCCCTTGTATGCGATCCGAGTTCAATTGGGCACTCCAACTTCAAATTCGTGAACCTCCAACTAACACCTTATGTTTAAGCGATTTTTCCCCCACTTAGCACCCAATCATCTTATGACATCGGATCAGCCTTTCAGTTAAACCAATAAGTGAAAGCGCCTCATCTTTGGTATTACTGCCGGACAGTGTTAGACTGTTGCAAAAATGACTGGGACTAATCTTTTACATTTCTAGAGGGCGATCTTTTACATTTCTAAAGGGTCAGCATGATCTCATTCTATTAGAACGTCCAATCCTACAGGCATCAAGGAGACAGTCAAAACTGTACATGTGTTCAACCTCCACTTCCGGGCATTGGGTGTTATGTATCTGAAAAAACAAAGAGTTAAATGTGGTTCAGATAAAAAATTATCAATTGATCTTGTGTAAGCAACATAAAAAAGAGAAGAAGAACAGAAGAATAGAGAACATCACGATTGAGCATGACGGACTATATAACTCATAATAGTTCACCCGACAAAAAAATATAAAAGGAATAGGTTCATAGTCTGTTTAACCTCCTAAACTTTAATTTGATCCAATTAACCACCTGCTTTGATTGAACTAGATCACTACTCACATATGATCATTTAGAATCCTGGTTTTGCCAGGTTGGACGGTGGTTTCATCAGTTTGCCACCCAGGATGAAGACGTCACAAAGATTTCTATAGTCCATTTAAACCTCCAATTGATATCCCAATCCCGTCAAAAAGGAAATGAGGCATTGTCTCAAGTCAGGTTAAATAGACCTCTACCTCTCTTTTATAGCTGGACATACCCAAACAATATCAAACCCGTAGTGCACCAACTTTTCCTCAATTGATGCCCCAACTACCCTATCTCGAATGACTTCATTTCGGGGCCGATCCCTTGTATGCGATCCGAGTTCAATTGGGCACTCCAACTTCAAATTCGTGAACCTCCAACTAACACCTTATGTTTAAGCGATTTTTCCCCCACTTAGCACCCAATCATCTTATGACATCGGATCAGCCTTTCAGTTAAACCAATAAGTGAAAGCGCCTCATCTTTGGTATTACTGCCGGACAGTGTTAGACTGTTGCAAAAATGACTGGGACTAATCTTTTACATTTCTAGAGGGCGATCTTTTACATTTCTAAAGGGTCAGCATGATCTCATTCTATTAGAACGTCCAATCCTACAGGCATCAAGGAGACAGTCAAAACTGTACATGTGTTCAACCTCCACTTCCGGGCATTGGGTGTTATGTATCTGAAAAAACAAAGAGTTAAATGTGGTTCAGATAAAAAATTATCAATTGATCTTGTGTAAGCAACATAAAAAAGAGAAGAAGAACAGAAGAATAGAGAACATCACGATTGAGCATGACGGACTATATAACTCATAATAGTTCACCCGACAAAAAAATATAAAAGGAATAGGTTCATAGTCTGTTTAACCTCCTAAACTTTAATTTGATCCAATTAACCACCTGCTTTGATTGAACTAGATCACTACTCACATATGATCATTTAGAATCCTGGTTTTGCCAGGTTGGACGGTGGTTTCATCAGTTTGCCACCCAGGATGAAGACGTCACAAAGATTTCTATAGTCCATTTAAACCTCCAATTGATATCCCAATCCCGTCAAAAAGGAAATGAGGCATCCCATTCCTCTCTTTGCGACGGCTCCCTATGACAGCACCTGCAGGTTGCAGCTTGTGTCGATCTTAGGTGACAGGTCCGTGATTCCATGCCCACTGCCCAGCGACTCCAGGCTAAGGCCTAAGGGGCACCTGCAGGTATCCTATTACCAAACTCCAGGCTGGGCACCTGCAGGGTGCAGTCGTTGAGTAGCTTGGGGAACAGTGCTTTGGCGTTGGGCAGCTGTGGCTGCTATGCCAGGTGTTGAATAGCTCGTCGCTTGTTCTGTTTATAACTACGGTAGCTGGGCACAACTCTGCTTCCACGACCTTTGTCCTCAATGGCTAAAGGTGAGTACCGTCCTCGTATGTGCGTGATTCAAGCAAAATTAAGTACAGAGCATCACAACGATTCAAGAGGATTAGGCCGGCGAATACCCAACCTTACTACCGAAATTCATGATAGAATCCAAACACTTCAATCTGATCACCTGCGGTTCAGTGGGATTCCTAATGTCTGAATTGCTGCCAAAAAAAAAATCTAGAAGCAAAGGGGTAGGGGGTTATTTCCAACAAGGGGAACACAGAAGTATCCTGTGGACGTCCCCCAGAGTATCTACTAACCCTGCTGAACGAGAGAGGAGAAGCGACGGATAGAAACCGATGGTGCGAGATGTGAGTTTTTCTTTTCTACTTGTGCTTCCCTCCACGTAGGAGGTTGTGGTGTATGTCCATGTTGGCAAAACAGAGTAAGCATCCAAGTAGGCAGAGCGGGATTGGTTTATGTTAAAAAGGTGAAGGGGACTTGGTGTTTTTCTTTGGTAATGCTGCATCCCTAGTTGCTAAAGCCTTAGCTGAGCTGCCACTAGAGCTTGCTGCCCTTGCTCAAACTCTTAAGAGGCACACTCAATCTAAAGATCCAGCATGTAAAGAGCATAATTCATACGCAGAGAGAAAAACACAAACCTCACAATCTTGTAATATGGTATGCAGTACAGTGTAGATATAATAAGTAAGGGGTCATACCAGAAATTTTTTAGAATTTGTTCCAAAACCATGAAAAACTTGTAGTATTTGGCTCTCACGATCTGGTCCACAGTAATCCCCAGAAGATCCTAATAGAAATCCAATAATTATCAGATAGTAAAAGGCATGCTATGCATTATGTCTTCAGATAGCAAAGAGCATGCTATGCATAATGTTTGTTGTTGTAACCGCATGGATGCTACCTTGATTTGATGCTGGTGACAATACGCTGCATATACCATCTTAACACAATCCATTTTGATCCCGGGTTCAAACTGCAGCACAGGTACAGGCAGTCGATCACGATAATCAATGCAATGTTGGACCAGTCGATCAAATTTCACCCTGACTAGCACATCCTCAATATATCCATTTTTATCAGCCGCATTCCAAGGCAAATCACAAATATCTGAAAAATTCACTGCAGCAATAAAATCCTCATTACGCAACAAATCTGCAACTTTCTTCATGATGATCCTAGATCTTTTTCCAGCATTGCCAAAAAACACACTTTCAAGCACAATATCCATTAAGGAAGGAAGTGAGTCCCTGTAATTTATCGGTTTATGTTAGTTGTACCCTTAAGCGCAAAGCAATGTAAGGGCAAAATGAAAATTTTGAACATACCTACTTAAATCTCGCAAGATATGAATCAACGCATCAAGCTCACCACATAAGTAGTTTCTCGCCTTGGCTGCAGCAGAAACCTGCTCGAGCATTGCCAAACACTTCAATCTGATCACCTGCGGTTCAGTGGGATTCCTAATGTCTGAATTGCTGCCAAAAAAAAAATCTAGAAGCAAAGGGGTAGGGGGTTATTTCCAACAAGGGGAACACAGAAGTATCCTGTGGACGTCCCCCAGAGTATCTACTAACCCTGCTGAACGAGAGAGGAGAAGCGACGGATAGAAACCGATGGTGCGAGATGTGAGTTTTTCTTTTCTACTTGTGCTTCCCTCCACGTAGGAGGTTGTGGTGTATGTCCATGTTGGCAAAACAGAGTAAGCATCCAAGTAGGCAGAGCGGGATTGGTTTATGTTAAAAAGGTGAAGGGGACTTGGTGTTTTTCTTTGGTAATGCTGCATCCCTAGTTGCTAAAGCCTTAGCTGAGCTGCCACTAGAGCTTGCTGCCCTTGCTCAAACTCTTAAGAGGCACACTCAATCTAAAGATCCAGCATGTAAAGAGCATAATTCATACGCAGAGAGAAAAACACAAACCTCACAATCTTGTAATATGGTATGCAGTACAGTGTAGATATAATAAGTAAGGGGTCATACCAGAAATTTTTTAGAATTTGTTCCAAAACCATGAAAAACTTGTAGTATTTGGCTCTCACGATCTGGTCCACAGTAATCCCCAGAAGATCCTAATAGAAATCCAATAATTATCAGATAGTAAAAGGCATGCTATGCATTATGTCTTCAGATAGCAAAGAGCATGCTATGCATAATGTTTGTTGTTGTAACCGCATGGATGCTACCTTGATTTGATGCTGGTGACAATACGCTGCATATACCATCTTAACACAATCCATTTTGATCCCGGGTTCAAACTGCAGCACAGGTACAGGCAGTCGATCACGATAATCAATGCAATGTTGGACCAGTCGATCAAATTTCACCCTGACTAGCACATCCTCAATATATCCATTTTTATCAGCCGCATTCCAAGGCAAATCACAAATATCTGAAAAATTCACTGCAGCAATAAAATCCTCATTACGCAACAAATCTGCAACTTTCTTCATGATGATCCTAGATCTTTTTCCAGCATTGCCAAAAAACACACTTTCAAGCACAATATCCATTAAGGAAGGAAGTGAGTCCCTGTAATTTATCGGTTTATGTTAGTTGTACCCTTAAGCGCAAAGCAATGTAAGGGCAAAATGAAAATTTTGAACATACCTACTTAAATCTCGCAAGATATGAATCAACGCATCAAGCTCACCACATAAGTAGTTTCTCGCCTTGGCTGCAGCAGAAACCTGCTCGAGCATTGATTTAATGCACACACAATCTTGCATCTGTGCATCCACCAAAGACACATTCCCTAAAATCCAAGAGTACACAGTTATCACTTCTGAAGTCATATCGACTTTCCAAATGTTTGTATATAGAAATTACCTCTGCATTTGAACTCCGATAGCTTTACTGTTCCATGAGGATCATAGCGTACTGTTTCCCATGACAAAAACCGCCGTGGTATGTCCCATTTCTCCATAGGAAAACAACACCTTCAAAGATCCCCCTGAACAATATTTCAAAAGAAAATTTGTATGTTAACCGCATCAAAGCACAATTGAAATTAACTGTTTAATGCACAGCACCTGCTGACTTGCTGAAAGGTTTGTGTTGGTATATGATTGAAACTATCAGCAAACTTGCCAAAAAGATGTTTAAAACCAACTTCAGGAACAAGTTCCTCAACAAATATAGATACTTGATCGCCTTTTTTGGGACCGACTGCTTTCACAGATACGATATTCCTGTGATTCAAGTTGTACAATATATGGAGTGCATGAAGATCTGCAGCATTGACGCTTTCTCTGGAGACACTTGGACAGCCAGTGGTTTGTACAAGAAATTTGTCCCAGTCATCTCTGTCGTCGGGTTTCAAGAGCACTAAAGACAACTTATCTATCAATTGAGTTTTCTGATATTCGCAAATTGTGAACCGGATCTGAAACTCCTGAAATTATTTCAATGGTTAGACATTATTAGTTGTCAGGAAATAACGAGACCGGATTTATACCTTTAATTTTTTAGTTGTTTGTGCTGTATCTTCATCAAAATGATTTGAGTCCATGCTGTCACCGACGATCCTTATTGTCTGCAGTGTACAATATAAAGGGGATGAGATAACAAACATTAACAATCACTTCTCAAAGGCAACAATGGAAGAGAACACAGGAGTTTACAACACATAAACTGGCAGATACTGATTCCTGCGAAAACACTACAGATGAAACAAGCATCAATGCAACTGAAGTAGGCAAACAAATTAAAAAAAAAAAAAAAACAACCAGAGATATGCAACAAATTCACACCCAGCCACAACAACACCATCATGCAGACACCGCTAATAAAACATCATGTGAACAAAAGATATGCACAGGCATTAATGGAGCATAAATAGATAGTACGTAGAAGGCAATATGGAGAAACAGATGGGGAAATATGTTAACAGTTTAACATCTCTTCATGGAAGATAGTCTAATACTCACTGCAGCCTCCTGTGCATGTATTAAACTGTAAATTCACATTCAGATTTTGTTCCAACTCAAACCTAGAACATTCAAATATAGGAGAAACCCCATGAATCTAACTATTAAACCAAGACTTCCTGCCAGACCTTAGTAACCCATTTCACCTTAATAGATGCAACTCAATTCCTCAGACTTTTTTCCATGCGTTTCTTACTGTATACTACCAAACTTCAAGTGCAAACAATAAACTATGGAGATACAGACTGTCACCAAGCAATATATCAAATACTATGACTTCTGTCTTATGAGGTGAACAAATTTTATGTAAACGAGGGAACTGAAAATCAGATTATCACAACACCTGCTATGTGAATAACCAATGAAGCTTTCATATTTGGACAAGAATATGGTTACGAGAAAATTGTCTACTACACATTGGGAACAAAATTTGGACTGGGAGCATGATTTCGGTGATAAGAGGCTGGATGTTAGATGTATGTCCAACATAAACAGGGCTATGAAAAATTATATACTCCATGCATTAGGAAATAGCCCCCACCACAATCATGCTACTTCAAAGTTTGCTCCACATGCATTGAAGAGTTTTTTTCTGACAGAATTTTCAAGAGAGTAACATGACATAGGATTCCTACCGGCTGCAGGGGCAGCAGCGACTGCTGTGGCGGTAGTTGTATCTGTGCTTGCTGGTCCTAAAAGGATGATATTTGAATTAATCGGTTCATAGGCATGCACGAGGTAAGAGCTACCACATTCTACTTTGAACAAAATACCTGTTTGTTGCGACAATTGTGTGACCATGAAACATGAAGCATCATCCCAGCAATCTCACGGCAGTTTATCATTTCAATGGCTTTCTCAGCAGATGACCTTTAGTATGGTAATGAAAACCAGAACATAAATCAACTGACATAGATTTCGTCAAATTGACAAAATGATTTGCTAAATGGGTTAAACAATTGAGAACCTGTTGGCGAATCGGACAAATCCATAAGGCTTGCCTCCAGGGATTTTGGCGGACATAATTTTTCCATATGAAGCAAAAACTTGCCATAGCTGATGCTCATTTACGCCTCGAGCTAGGCCACGTACATAAACCTATTGCACAACAGCTCTAAGATAAGGTAACAGAAATTCAAATATTCTTTTTACAAAAGGTTTTACTCACTGTAGTGTTGTTGAGGTCATTCTCTACATAATTTCCTTCGTAGCTATTAGAAGCTCCTGTAATAACAAGGCATAATGGTGCCCTCTCAATCTGGTCAGTGGAACCACATAATTGCTATTTGTAATAATAACCTAAATGGCAAAGCCATGAAAGTAGATAAGAATGAAATGAGCAAATACGTAAGTATTATCCAAGCAAGACGCATATGAAGGAATATATCATCCTTGCACAGAACATTGCTCGCTGCATTCAATTTAGCCCAGATGTCAATACAACAGGTCAGTTTATCAATATGCTATCCTGCATACCTCAACTCAAATCCTTTGATGAAAAATTAAAATTAGCCCTTTGTGTTACCAAATGGATGAAGTAGATGCACATCATTGATAGGGGAAAAAAAATCTGTGTGCCAGGCCATCCAAAGCCCCCAATGCAGACAACCTCAGGAAACGCTCAATACTTAGTAGACTTTAAATTTAATGATTGAATAAAGATCCAAGCATCAATAACAAACAGAAAGCAAGTTTGTGATATCAATAAACAGAAAACATACAACACATAAAAACAAGAAAGCAAAACATATGAATGCATAGTAGACATGAAAAACTGTCGAGTGAAAAAGAAGTATGCACATGTACAACATGAAATAAATCACACAAGCTACATGTGATATTACATGCATACGTAAGCAATATAAAGTTGAAAGTTGAACAGAAAAGAATGATAGCTTGTGCATCGATGTACAATGTGTGGGAGCTTTTTCAGTACTGGGTATGCCTTTTTTTTATCAGCATGCAATTAATTACTGACCAAACTGAAGTATTCATAAAAGGGGACAGTAGAACATACTCCCAGGCCTCAAAAAGATAGGGCGCAACATCCTGCTTTGAGAAACACGAATTTGCTCAGTTGTTTATTACTTGGTTATATTAACCAAATCTTACAAAGGACTGATTAACAAAAATGCCCCTTACAGCAATTGAAGCAAATGATAGAAGAGGTGTACTGGCCTGGTATTTATTATAAGGGAGAATTCGCTACGGGACAGTGATTACTGTTTTTTGCATATAGATGCAATGTCACATTCTCTGTTGATATGTTTTTTATAAAGTATTTTTTTATTGTTCATATAACTTTTAGAGAAGGAAAAAATGCAAACAATCAAAAAATATTTTGTAAAAAAACACATGAACAGAGAATGTGGCAATGGTTATATATGCATAGTTACAACCTGTAACGTATTTTGTGCATTAATATAAAGGCATGCCACAATTTTACAGTGTTCTAAAGCATGGGATGCACCACAAATGCCCCGATAATCTATATGCTCAGCAGGTATCAAGCAAGTATGAGATAAGCGAAAATGGAAGTAGAAAAAACACAGAAATTGTTCCCAAAAGGGAATAGTACCTTCATCACTTGCAGATTTTGGACAAGAACTCGTAGACATCACTATTTCATTCATACCACGTTCCTGCAGCATTGAACATCATACAATCAATAAACATTATCATTGAAGAACGGTAATGGACATGTATGCGTATGACTTACATTTCAATTGACACAAATAGAAAGGTTACAATAGTATCAACTTGAATGGAAATCATATATGTTACATCACAAAAGCAACAGCTATAGATATCACCTGCTGGTTCGGCCGATGTGGGTGATACCGCTGCTCTAAACGAGCAGGCTGCGGATGCTGGCCCCACATCACCGTTGGGCCTGGCTGCTGCATATACAACTAATAAACATTATCATTGAACAATAGAAAGGTTACAGTAGTATCAACTTGAATGGAAATCACACATTTCCATCACAAAAGCAATAGCGACAGATATCACCTGCTGGTTCGGCCGATGTGGGTGATACCGCTGCTCCAAATGAGCGGGCTGCGGATGCTGGCCCCACATCACCGCTGGGCCTGATTGCTGCATATACAATCAATAAACATTATCATTGAACGATAGAAAGGTTACAGTAGTATCAACTTGAATGGAAATCACACATTTCCATCACAAAAACAACAGCGACAGATATCACCTGCTGGTTCGGCCGATGTGCCGGATACCGCTGCTCCAAATGAACGGGCTGCGGATGCTGGCCCCACATCACCGCTGGACCTGGCTGCTGCATATACTGCTGCGGGGTTTGGGGATGCGCGTTCACCTGCGGATCCTGGTACCACATCACCGCTGGGCCTGGCTGCTGCATGTAGTACTGCGGATAGTAGTACTGCGCCGAGGACGACTGCCAGGAGTGAGGAGGCGCAAACTGCAGCACCTGTGGATGCTGGCCATGCATCGACGCCAGCGTCCACTCCGTGGGACCCTGAGGAGGAATGGCATGCGGATAAAGTGCAACGGGACGCGCCTGTGGCTGCCGCGGAAGAAGCGGAGGCTGCGGTGGACGGGGAGGCTGCGGTGGACGGGGAGGCTGTGGTGGAAGCGGAGGCTGCTTGTCGTCGGGTAGCGGCTCCATCGCGTCTCCCGCGGCGGGGGAG
>LAPY01004176.1:17450-27679 GCA_000970635.1 Eragrostis tef
TATATATATATTTATATCGCTGTTTCGTGCAGGCGTACGAATTTTGCTTTCAATATTTACTCCGTGACAGGGCCGCTAGTTGTTGGCAGTGCTTGTATTTTTTCTTTATTACACAGCGTAGTTACGATAATCACAACGCGCACATACTTATTTCTATAAACGCATATCCACAAGTTCTAACCCTCTAAGTATCTTTGAAGACTGAGCCGACAAATTTTTGAGATTAACAAAGTCATTACTAACATGGTGCCTCGCTATTAACGGCCACGTCGCCTACTGTCGAAAGCACAATACCGTTTAAATCCTAAAAAAATTGCTCTCACAGAGGACCTGAGATGCATTTGCCACGCATCGACCCTCCCAAACTAATAAGCGAGCATGTTCATTCGTGTAGCGTGAACCATTGTGGAATTAACACTCCTTTCTCTTTATTCCAAGGCTTTTTCCCGGAAGGATAGAATGTGCTCCCAATTTATGCTAGTGTTGTTATTTTGTCACCAACAAGCTTGTTCACATTTTGAAGACTAAAACTTCATCGTTATATGTATTATTCTGAGTCACTAAAACTATATAGCAACCAACACACCCTTGACTATATGTAATTAGCAAGGGATTCCCTATAAGCTAATCACTAAAATTATATAGCCATAACAGATCTTAAAACTTGATCACCGCCATTGATCACTTTTTAGTGACCAACAAACAGAAAAAATCTTAGTAGCCATAGCAAGGTGGAGTGTGCCTTCCTCGCGTCAAGCAGCCACTAGCTATTTATAGCAATATAAACCGATCTTTAGCTAGATACTTCATTTTAACCTGTACGCAACTTGCCACATATAACTTGCTACTACTCCCCCTCGATCTGCACAATCATCAGTGGTAGACCAGGGCATGCAGATTGATGCTCACCATCACGTGTCTGATCCCCATCTTCTCGAAAATATCTATCTACGTATCTACATACACGGAATAGTGGAGTACTTTATAGCAAATTGTTTTGAGCATCCATGGAAGTTGATGCAATCACGTGCCCGTTTCAAACTGGAGTATCGATAACATCATCCACTTGCATTAGCCACTGTTCCTTTGTCGTGCGTGCATGCATGAGGCGGTGTACTCAGACTGTAGTTTAGGATTAGGGTTTAGAGCAACGCACGCTGTGCGCACGAATTTCGATTTCAATATTCATTTTCTCCGTGGCAGGGCAACTGTTGACACCAGTCCAATTTGCCATGCATCGATCCTCCTAAACTAATAAGGAGGCCTGCAGCCTCTGCTTATTCGTGCAACGCCAACCAACACTCGATCGCCTAGTCTTTTGCTTCCACAGTTCCACTCCTCCACGAGGGAATCTTCTGTCTTCCTGTTTTGTGAAAGACGGGAGGAAATTAAGCACCAACTGCCATTGTACTCCAGCTTCGTCCTACCTGGGCCACAACTAATGTACTAGGCCTCCACCTCTTTGTACAATACGTGGCCCATATACTCCGCTCAGATTTTCTGAATTCGAGCAAGCTTTTGTTTTCTCTCATCAGATCAGAAACACGTGTGAAAGGGGTCTTGGCCCAGTGTTTAAGACACCCAAGTAACACTTTTGAGGTCTTGGATTCGACTCTCGGTAGGAGCGATTTTTTTAGAATTTACTGGCTTTATGTGTATCATTAGTTTTGAAAAACTACTTGCCAACTTGTAACGCATCGATCCTCCTAAATTAGTACTTAGTAGTACCACGAATCTTCGTTCCACAACGGCATCGTTTCTCTCTATTTTATTTATTTTTTCCTTTTCCCCTGAGAGAGACGAAGAGAAAGGCGTTCCAACTGATCTTGTAGTACTAGTAACGAGGCCGAGTATCCGTTTTGCCGAGAAAGTGGTAATCAGCCTGTTTGGTAGACTGTAGAAAAATAATTGCGAACACTGTACCGACTGCAGAAACACTGTAACGGCTTCAGAAGAAATAACTGAAACACTGTAACTGCTGCAAAACAGCCGCTGCAGAGCAACCAAGCGAACAGGATTAATAAAGAAAAATCAGGCTCCAATAAATTGACGCAAAAGGTCAGGCTCCAAGTCTAAACATGAAAACCACGAATTAGATGTGGCGTTTTGTTTGATACTAAAGAACAAGTAGCTAGCTACTACTTGAGCTTCGTTAAGGTAAGATAAGATCATCTCGCAAAAAAAAAGTTAAGATAAGATCAACTCGCCAAGAAAAAAAAAAGAGAGAAGATGTTGATAAAGATCATCTCCCGTACGTTGGCAGGTAAAGTAGGGACCGGATCGAATAGATCGATGCCACTAGCTCAACATGCACGATGGCGCTCTGATCGACAGACGCCTTCACTTTAGGGCAATGTTGCTTTTATTCAATTAACTAAGTTTTCTGAAGCACACACGTGTGTTGGTACACATGCATGCATCCATGGAGACGATGCTGTGCCTGCTGGACCCCTACCTACTACTAGCAGTGAGCTGGTGCATGCACCGTCGATGTCGCAGGCCATGCACGAAAATCAAATTGAAACCCCGCTCCCGCGCGCAATGGATCCCAAAATAAGCGACATGTTAAATCCGTAATAAATCTACGTCCCTGAACCCCAATCACCGGAAATGGGGGAGTACAGTGTCGATGATAATGCAATAAGAAGAAGTCGATCGATATCAGCAGCTGGTGAGTACTAGAGTGGTTAGAACAATGAGAGGTGCCGGCAGCGCGAAGAAGGAGGAGGAGGTCCATGGCTGATTGAAGGCAGTGCTGGAGACGGGGGCTATGTCTGGAACCTCTGAAGTGGTGGCAGTTGCTGCCTCTTCCACTGACATTTGACGGCGCTGAACCGGTGAGCTGTTTGGAGGAGCAGATGCTGCTGTTGTGGGCCCAAGAGATATTGACGATGAGCTGTAGTACTGTTGAGGCGCTGGGCCAGGAGCGATGAGTGAACTCGGAGCTGATTGTGAAGGAGCCGGTGCCGGAGAAGAAGAAGAAGAAGAAGAAGAAGAAGAAGAAGAAGAAGAAGAAGAAGAAGAAGAAGAAGAAGAAGAAGAAGAAGAAGAAGAAGAAGAAGAAGAAGAAGAAGAAGAAGAAGAAGAAGAAGAAGAAGAAGAAGAAGAAGAAGAAGAAGAAGAAGAAGAAGAAGAAGAAGAAGAAGAAGAAGAAGAAGAAGAAGAAGAAGAAGAAGAAGAAGAAGAAGAAGAGGACGGTGGTCGCATGTCGCATGAGCCGAAGGGTGCGCTAGGGTTGCAGTATGCGATGCTGTCGCAGCCACACTGGAGACGCCCGTTGGCCACGTCGGTCGCCAGGGGAGCACCGCCGCCGCTGCTCCGCTGCACACACACAACACAGTTGGTTGGTTTACTTCTTAATTATCATCGTGGTCATCAGCAGTTGCAAGGAAAGCAAAAAAATGAGTAGTCACCAACTCACCATGTAGAAATCGACGGCGATGTAGTTGGGCCATCGCTTGGCTGAGGCGTCGTAGCATGCCTTGAGCTTGGTGACGAGCGGCGAGGAGTTGTTGCCGCAGGCCCAGCTCTGGCTGGGGTTGGTGGTGAAGAAGTTCATGAGGACGAGCGACTGGGCCGTGGAGTCCATGGGCCGCGACTCCCCGCGGTTCGTGCACTTGCCTTGGGCCAGCCCATCGCTCCCATCTGTTGTTGTTGTTGTTGTCAGTTGTCTTGTGAGTCACATTATTGGGTGGGGGGTGTGTCTCTCTGAAAAGTGAAAACAAGAACAATCCCTAACAAAAGGGAACATACATACATACATTGTGTTTCGACGACGTAGTTCCATTGGTAGGGCAGCCCGTCTGTGGCTTCCTTGCCTTGCTTGGACGTGAAGACGACGAGGCGGTGGTTCTGGGCGATCATGTCCCTGAGCAGCGGCCAGTCGCCGCCGTTGTTGGGCATCTTGTCGACGGGGAAGCACCTTGGCCATGGACCCTTGGGCGGTGTAGTCCTCGAGGAAGACGGTGACGACCTCGGAAGGGTTGGCGTCGAGGAAGGCCCTGATCTGGTCCCTGAGGACGGGGAGGGCGGGCACGTATGCGGTGAAGGCGAAGCACTTTCCGTTGAAGGAGTGGCAGAGCCAGACGTCGCCGTTGAAGTCGTATGCGTCGAGCATGAGGCCCCTGACGCCGTTGCGGAGCTGGGCGGCGACGGCGTCCTCCTGGTTGGGCGGCGAGATGATGGCGGAGCCCAGCGGCGACTTGCTGCCCACCACGGCGAACGAGGCAGCATGCCCGAATTCTTAAGGTCCAGGGGCGTGGTCCTGGCGCAGACGGCGGGCCCCGTCCCCGGCGGAGGCACGCAGCTGGTGCACCGCAGCCCCGCGCCGCACGACGCCGAGCTCGATGCGCACGTCTCGCCCACCAGCGCCGCCGCGCCCCATGAGGACCAGCCGGGAATGACGACGACCAGCTGCACAATTATCGTCGCCACGGCCATGATCCAGGATGATCCGCTCAATTTGGTTGCCAAAGGGGACCCGAAAGAGACACCGCCGTTTCATTTCTAAATGTGGCGATCGATCGAGCCTCCTGCATTCGGCGGGGGGGGGGGGCCGCATGTCGTCCTTGCGCCGCGTCCACCTAATTAAGATGTTCGACCTGCTGGTAGCAGTCAACCAACAAGAAAGAAAAAGAGATGTTGTGTTAATGGTGGGGTGGGTGGCGGAGGAGGCAAACAACAAGAGAACAAACAAGGATCCTCGAGATGGAGGGAGCGGCGCACCTCGATCGCTGACGCTGCTGCCAGGCAGGTCCCCGTCCCGCGTTATCCTCCCGTCTCTTCACTCTTGTGCTCTCTCTCTCTCTCTCTCTCTCTCTCTCTCTCTCTCTCTCAGCCAAACGTCGACCTGAAACACAGATTACGCTACTTCTCTCCACATTTGCTAGTTGATGTGCCTGGTGACACTGCATGCAGCGCTGGCACGACTCGATCGGATGAAAGATCTGACCCTGTGTACGTAGCTTGTGAGGTGGCATCCTCCCCTGCATTCGCAGCGCAGGCAGGGGCTCGATCGGACGAACGATAGACCCTCCCCAGCTCCCCTGGTGTACTTTGCTTGTGAGGCATACATAATCCGAGTGGGAAGCAAACAACGGCGACACATACAAAAGTGGTCGCCATGTGCCCGCGTCTCCATACATGTGCACCCATCCTCTCTCTCAGCTCACTCTCGTGCGTCTTTCTATTCCGATCGATCCTCGTCAGCATCATTTGCATTGCATTGGGCTCTAGTGTATGTAACCATCATCCCTGCAGTGTCCTCTAGCTTCTTCCTCGAGCATCTTGTCTCTGTGTAGTAAGTACTCCATGTTGCAACGCAAGCAACAAGGAATAAACGTCAGCCCCACAAGCTGGACTGACATAAACAAGCTAGCCACGCACGACAGAGATCCAAGCGGTACAAGTTACCTTGCCCACATCAAGTTTATTAAAAGGCTTGTGCTACACCTCAAAAAAGAAAAAAAAAGGCTTGTGCTATTTTTTTCCACTCGACTGAAAAAATTTGCTAAAACAAGGCTGAACTGGTGCTCCTAGCAGCCAACGGCCCCGTTAGCTAAAGATAGACGCGGATGGCCAGCGAGCCTCTGGCTTCCTTCGCCTCTAGAAAAACGACATCGATCATTTCACTCAACATACGACCGGCGTAACCATAGTGACCTTACCACAATGCATGCGGTTGTGTATGTAGTAATTGTTACTATTACATTACTTGCTAGTATAAAACATTATAGACAATCTTTGCTCTCATAGCTAGCTAAATGAAACTACGCCTACATATTGCAAGCATTTGCGTAAGAGAAGAAGATTTGTAAACTTTACAGAAGAATGCTTGCCTTGTACTATTGATTGCAGAGTGTTGACTCGGGAGAGCAAAGAGTGGGGCCATGCCGAGCTGGTGTCTGATCAGGAGTCAGGACCGGTGTCGCGTAGCATTTACAATTTGGGACCCCCTGGGTGAGGCACACAACTAAAAAGTAGGAGTAAAAAGTAAGGTGGGCCCAACAGGTTCAACACCTAAACACAGATACGCTCTCCCCGTATCACTTGCTTCCAGACGGTCAACTAGCCTCCTCCGACTTCCTACTGACTTTTTAGATTAAAACGCCTTGTTTGCCCACAAATTTATTTTACAAGCTCAGAACGTCACCGGTAACATTGCCTACACTACAATACTACAGATTTGGTTCCATAAATGGAAAGCTTCCAATATACATGCATGCATACTCACTTATATGACCCATACAAATGCCTCCAAGAGTCTATCTAGACTGACATATGTTTAAGATTAATGAATTCACTGCAAACATTTCACTGCACCTTGGGACTAAAATACCCACATTGTACAATTTTGCGTTGGAATATTATGCATAAAAAGAACAAACCGTAGTTGTGCGAGTGAATCTCCTTTTCATCACGGCACTTTACACAAGCGGCACGTGAGAGAGTTGAAGGTGGTGCTAAGACTGTTAAAGACAAGACAGACCAAAAAATCTAAGAGATTAGCATCCAAACTTCATTGATACTCAACGAGAAAACATATACCACTGTAGCTGTAGGTGCATATCTGCGATTCACAGTCTTCACACGGAGCGGTGAGCAAGAAATGCGTCAAGCTGGGCAGCAGTGCGAGTGCCTGGGAGGAAGTGAGGAAACCCTCAAGCCCTGCCTTGGGTCACGGGGCCAAAAAGAAATCATTGTCTCTCGCGACCAGCCGCCCCTACAATCCAAAACCTCCCTTCTTCCTCCGCACTCCACTCCCCTCCCTCACTTCCCTCGACTCGACCTCCAAATGCCGCCGCTCTGCCGCCGCTCCTCCCCCATCTCGTTCCTGCTTGTATTACTCTCCTTGTCATTCCCTCTCTTCTTCTCCCCATTCCCCGCAGCAACCGCCGTCGGAGGTCAGTTCCCCAACTTCGTTTTCGCCCCTCTCTCTAATATGCAGAACTGCTAATATGTGCGATTGATGATCCTCCAATGCCAGTCATGGTTTCTTGGTGTTTTGAGAACAGAATGCACTGATTATTGTAACATGTGTGAGCTAGAGATTGATCTGCCCGCGCTTTTGCGATTTCCATACTTGCAATACATGCCCGATTTGATTGTTGTTTGGAATAGGATCTTTGTATGCTCCATGATCAGATAAAAATAGCATCTTTGTATGAAATGCTGCGCCTTTAATCACCCCTGCGAGCTGCTACTTGCTTTAAGGGTTGCAGAATCCCCAGTGGAGCACTAAATATGATTTTAGTGAGTTTGTACATGTCCTCTAGCATATCGCTTATTAAGATATTTTTTTTCCTTTCTCTTGGTACAGGTTGCCCCTTGGATTTCAGTTGGGCAAACTTCACGTTAGCTTCGGCTGCTTGCTCTGATCCAACTCAGCGGGCAGCTTGCTGCCGCTACATCAATGCATTCGTTGCCATTTCCATTGCTCGGTACGCCAATGCCACCGGCAGGCTTGGGGTCCCTCCTGCCTTTGCTGATATGTGTCTCCGATCGGTGTCCGATACCTTCAAGTTACAGGGAATCACCACCGATGCCGATGTGTTCTGCGGGCTAGGCCCGAAGATAAGGGTCTCATATCAGTGTGCTGGGCGGGATACTGTGCTAGAAATGATGCAATCCCCTAATTTCAATGATGTCATCGGAAGCTGCAGAGGCCCTCTATCCCTGGACATTACCTGCAAGACTTGCTTGAATTATGGCATCGTTTACCTCCATCGCCTCATTGGGTCAGACGATAATGTTGGTCTGAGTGTGTGCCGCAATGCAGTTTTTGTAACCCTTGCAACTCAAGAGGGTATCCTTTCCTATGAAGATATTGTCAAATGCTTCTTCGGTGTTCAAGGAATCACCACCTTTCCAGGTATCGCTCTTATTGCATTTTGATCATGCTTACCATCTTCCGCCTGGAAAATTTAATCTAACTCTTAGCGTTTCAGGACCATCATCTGTTACATCTACTCCAGCATCCTCTCCAAATGTTACTGTTGATTCTCCTGCTCCAAGGATCACAAGTGTTCCACAGAAACATCAGCAGCATTACCAGATTACAGTTGTTCCAGGGATAGGGATAGGGGTTATATTGCTGGCTGTGCTTCTGCAACTTGTTTTGGTGGTACTGATTCGTAGAAAGAGCAGGGAATTGAAGAATGCCGACTTTGCTACACAGAATCCAGAGAACACATTTCATCAGAGTCAATCCTGGAGATGCCCAGAAGGTTTGTGCACATACTTCTGTTCTAAAGAAAACTTTACTGCATTTTGATTATGCTTACCATCTTCCACCTGGAAAATTTAATCTAACTCTGACCGTTTCAGGACCATCATCTGTTACATCGACTCCGGCATCCTCTCCAAATGTTACTGTTGATTCTCCTGCTCCAAGGATCACAAGTGTTCCACAGAAACATCAGCAGCATTACCGGATTACAGTTGTTCCAGGGATAGGGATAGGGGTTATATTGCTGGCAGTGCTTCTGCAACTTGTTTTGGTGGTACTGATTCGTAGAAAGAGCAGGGAATTGAAGAATGCCGACTTTGCTACACAGAATCCAGAGAACACATTTCATCAGAGTCAATCCTGGAGATGCCCAGAAGGTTTGTGCACATACTTCTGTTCTAAAGAAAACATGAAAGTTCACATTGAAGATGCTTTGAACTAAAAACAAAGAAATTTGGCTTCGGCCTGTTCACTGTGCTACCAAATTATCGATATTATCTGCCTGAACTCTGCTTAGGTCCTTTTCCTGTTCTTATGTTGTTGCCATGTGCATCTGAAACTTTGCATTCTGCCAACTTGTTATGTCTGCTTGCTTCAAGCTTATTGTGCATAAAGTTACACCAATGAGCATTGACCGGTGTAGCTTTGCTGAATCTTTTACAAGCATAAGCATGTTATCTTATTTCTCGTTTCTTTGGTTAAAACCGTTCTGTTTACCTTGCTGTTCAGGTCAATCACCAATGTTCCAGAGGTATAGCTACAAAGAAACACTGAAAGCAACAAACAATTTCAGCACAGTTATTGGGAAGGGAGGTTTTGGAACAGTCTATAAAGCTCAATTTAGTGATGGCTCTATGGCTGCGGTAAAAAGGATGGACAAGGTTTCAAGACAAGCTGAAGAAGAATTCTGTCGGGAAATGGAACTCTTGGCTAGGTTGCATCATCGTCATCTCGTGACCCTCAAGGGCTTCTGTATTGAAAGGAAAGAAAGGTAATGCCATTTCCTTTGCATTGTTGTGTATGACAGGTTATGCGTTGTGATAATAGTCATCTTATATCTGAACATTTCAGGTTTCTCGTATATGAATACATGGCTAATGGAAGCCTAAAAGACCACTTGCACTGTATGATTCATTGTTTCAGTTTTTGTCTAATATAAAGATAGTGAGTTTCTTTTTGGCGTTCTGAATTTTGTTTACTACAGCGTCTGGCAGGAAGGAATTGAGTTGGCAGACCAGGCTCCAGATTGCAATAGATGTGGCCAATGCTCTGGTGAGTTCACTGCTGCCAATGAAACCGCTTCATTTGCCTTCTCTCTCTTTTCCTTGTAGCTTTTGGTCGAAAGAAAGTATCATTTAGTGGTCACGAATCTACTTGTGTAATCAGCGGTGCTGTAGCAACTTTACTTTTTGATTAATGTTTACCTTGCTGGTTGATCTCCAATCTTTTTCCTTTAGTTTTCTCAGCCTAAGATAGTAGCGTTGTTTACTTGATGCACCACATAAAAGAGCTACAGCATCCACATAAAAGCGTTGAGCTAGGAGATGAGACCACAGTTCACAGTGATTCTCATGAGAACAATATAGATACTTATTCAAGCATGGCCAGTTGCGCCCACTGTGGTTGGACATCTCTCTTCCCTAGTTTCCCTCTTTCTCACAAAACAATCACCCCAGGTCTAGGTCATCCATAGAAACGCCTTTAGTTCCTGAGATGCCTCCATCAAATTCTGAAGAGAAATAGTAGTTTGAGATACGTCTGGGACATGGCCCATTTCTGAATGTTCTATTTTAAATAATGAAAGAACTTAACTATTATTGTGTGTAAAATTGGAGCATTTTGACTCCTGAAAGTGGTGGTCCCTGTAAGGAAGTCATGTTTGAATTATTACATTTCAAATGATAGCATTGTGCCTCTTCTTGGTTCAGTTTCAAGTTGTACCGCTTGCAGTTGCACGCAGGAGTTAGGATTGGCCATTCTTGTTGGTTTTGGAATATATATA
>LAPY01004177.1:3960-14167 GCA_000970635.1 Eragrostis tef
ATTCATACAAATCAAACATTACCGGCCACAATTCAAAGTTAAATTACAATGCATGCGAGTTTTAGCCCGTTTTAGGGCCTCTTTCGGGGCTAAAGTTTTGCTCCAGTTTTTGCCCATTTTGCTCTTTAGGCCTAAAGTTTTTCCCCCCGTTCGGTGACCCATGAGCTAAAGTTTTAGCCATTTGCTTTTTTTGCCAATTTAGCCTTGGAAACGAACAGGGTCTAAGTAATTGCAGAACTTGTGCTGTTGTGTTCAACATCTCGTTATGCAACATTGCTTGCGGGCAGGCATTTGTTTGTACTGCCCGAATTTCGTGTTTATTCGTGCCATTTCTGAGTGATGTTTCTGCGTACGCAGTCGAATCCAAGGCGAGGGTACACAGATCTGGCACCAGTCTGACCGAATTCTATCATGCAATTGCACATGCATTCTGAGATAACCCAGCTCATGCTAATTCAGGGATAAATTAACTTGGGTCATCTCACCAACACATAAATACATCGTTTCATGCTTCATGCATGCCAAACTGGTGACAAAGAACAGTTAATGAATAAAGGATTTTTTTGCGAGAAAAGGATTTTTTTTGTGCGTGCATCAGGCTATACATAGGAACCAAAATAGCCATAGAATTGCCGCAATATGGCTTCAGAAGAAAAAAAAAAGGAAAAATTGCTGCAATAGCAAAAACCGACACTTTGAAGCAGGGAACGAGCAAGTGTGCAATATAATACTATCATCATGCAAATAAATGTATCCTGTAACAACTCTATAATCACATAAATTGGCGGCCACCAAAGAAGACATTTTCTTTGCACAAAAATGTTAGAATCACGTAATCAATGATGGCTACTAAAGAAGCCATTTTATATGCGCAAAAAAGGTTGGACTTTCTGAAGGTTACACCCAACCGAAACGTGAAGAGCTGACCATGTGAACTAGCTACGAAGCTGCTACCTGCTGTGGCTAATGTGCAGAAAAGCGTTGTGGATGTGTGCCGCGGCATCCATACAGTCGTTGACCCAATTTTATTCCCCTCTGTAGTGGCTACGACTGCAACACAGATAACTGAACAAGACAGGATCAAACAGGGGCTGCTTCTTTGTCCTCCCTCTTCTTCCTCCTCAGGCTCTTTCCTAATCTGGCCATTTGTCCATCCACTCAGTATCAGCATCTAGCTATTTCATGCTAGCTTCCTCAAGAAGCCATGCAGCAGCAGCTCCATTTCTCATGCAATAAGTACAACAGTGGTTTCCCCTTTGCTTTATCAGGTCTTGTGATTGTACTTGTCCTCTTCTCCTTCCTCCCTCATGCAAGCTGCTGCACACAGCAGGAGAAGAGCTCCCTCCTCCAGTTCCTCGCTGGTCTCTCGCAGGATGGTGGACTCGCGCTGTCGTGGCAGAATGGCACCGATTGTTGCACTTGGGAAGGGATTGCCTGTGGTGCAGATGGGGCAGTCACTGATATCTCCCTGACTTCAAAGGGCCTTGAGGGACACATCTCAGCATCGCTGAGCGAGCTCACCAGCCTGCTGCGCCTCAACCTGTCCCACAACTTGCTGTCCAGTGGCTTGCCTCTGAAGCTGCTATCGTCCAACAGTATTATCGCCCTTGATGTCAGCTTCAACCGCCTCAATGGAGACCTGCGTGAGCTGCCACCATCAACCCCTGGCCGGCCTCTGCAGGTACTGAACATCTCGAGCAACTTATTTACAGGAGGGTTTCCATCAACTACATGGGGGATGATGAACAGTCTGATTGCGCTCAATGCCAGCAACAACAGCTTTATTGGGCAGATACCGAGTAATTTCTGTAGCAGCTCACCAGGTTTAACTGTGCTTGTACTCTGTCAGAACCAATTCAGTGGCAGCATCCCTCCTGGGCTTGGTAATTGCTCCATGCTCAAAATTTTCAAGGCTAGCTACAACAAACTCAGTGGTCCACTCCCAGGTGAACTCTTCAATGCAACATCGTTAGAGCACCTCAATCTTGCCAGCAACAATTTACAAGGAACACTGGATGGTGCCCGCATAACCAGTCTTAGAAATCTGGCCAACCTTGATCTTGGAGGAAACAACTTCAGTGGCGGGATCCCAGACTCTATAGGTCAGCTCAAGAAACTAAAGGAGCTCCATTTGGAACACAATAGCATGTCAGGGGAGTTGCCATCATCTCTGAGCAATTGCACAAATCTTGTAACAATTGACCTCAAGAACAATAAGTTCATCGGTGAACTTACCAAGGTCAACTTCTTCAACCTGTCCGATCTGAAAATATTAGATGTTTTGTACAACAACTTCACTGGCATAATACCAGAAAGCCTCTACTCTTGCAGCAATCTGATTGCATTGCGGCTAGCTTGCAATAACTTAAATGGGCAGCTTTCACCAAGAATAGGCAATTTGAAGTCTCTTGTTTTTCTATCACTTGGTTCCAACAATTTTACCAATATCAAAAGTACGTTTCAGATCCTCAGGAATTGTAGGAATCTGACTACGCTACTTATTGGGAGCAATTTCCAGGGTGAGGCCATACCCGAAGACGAAACTATCGAGGGTTTTGAGAATCTTCAGGTTCTCGTCATATCCAATTGCTCATTATCTGGAAATATACCTCTTTGGCTATCAAAACTCAAAAATTTGCAGATGTTGGTTTTGCACACAAATCAACTCAGTGGACCAATACCTGCCTGGATCAAAAGCTTAAAGTCAATCTTCCATCTGGACATATCAAACAATAACCTTACAGGGGAAATACCAGTAGCCTTAATGGAAATGCCAATGCTAACAACAGAAAAGAAAACAAACCATTTGGATCCAAGGGTATTTGAGCTACCTGTTTATAGAAGTCCATCACTGCAGTATCGGATAACCAGTGCAATCCCAAAACTGCTACATCTTGGTAGCAATAACTTCACTGGTGTGATCCCCCAAGAAATTGGTCAGTTGAAATCACTTGTTGCGCTCAATTTCAGCTTCAACGGCTTATCAGGAGAAATACCATTCCAGCTATGCAACTTAACAAATCTGGAAGAACTAGACTTGTCTAGCAACCATCTCACAGGTAAAATTCCATCAGAATTGAACAACCTGCACTTCCTCTCTGCATTCAATGTTTCTTACAATGACCTGGAAGGGCCTATTCCAAATGGAGGTCAGCTGAGTACATTCCCAGATTCTAGCTTTGAAGGAAATCCAAAGTTGTGTGGTTCAATTCACCTTCGCAGTTGCGGTTTAACAGAAGCACCATCAATCTCCAGAAAACATCGCTTCAAGAAACACATTGTTGGGATTGTAGTTGGTGTGTTCTTTGGAGGAGTTGTTATTCTTTCATTCCTTGGGCACCTTCTTGCTTCGTTTACTGGTAGACGTCTGACAGCAAAAGATAAGGCCTGCAACAGTGAAGATGTTGAAGCCACTTCACACTTGCCTGATTCAGAGCAATCATTAGTGATAGTGCCACAAGGCAGAGGAGAAAAAAACAAACTTAAATTCATCGACATTGTGAAGGCTACAAATAATTTTGACAAGGAGAAAATTATCGGGTGCGAGCCAATGGATTAGTATACAAGGCTGAGCTACCTGATGGGTCCAATCTTGCCATCAAGAAGCTTAATGGCGAGATGTGTCTAATGGATAGGGAATTCAGCGCAGAAGTTGATGCACTTTCCATGGCGCAGCACGACAATCTTGTACCTCTGTGGGGTTACTGCATAAAGGGGGATTCGAGGGTCCTTATATATTCATACATGGAGAATGGCAGCCTGGATGATTGGCTTCACAACAGGAATGACGATGCCAGCACATTTCTCAGTTGGCCTATGCGGCTGAAAATTGCACAGGGAGCAAGCAGAGGCCTTTCTTATATCCATCATGCCTGCAAGCCTCCCATCGTCCACCATGACATCAAGTCCAGCAACATCCTACTTGACAAAGAATTCAAAGCTTATGTTGCAGATTTTGGGCTCTCAAGATTAATCCTTGCCAACAAAACTCATGTCACGACTGAGCTTGTCGGCACTTTGGGCTACATCCCCCCTGAGTATGGAGAGGGGTGGGTTGCTACACTGAGAGGTGACATATACAGCTTTGGAGTTGTGCTGCTTGAGCTGCTCACAGGCAGACGACCGGTCCCAGTCTTCTCCCCAACAAAAGAACTTGTCAAGTGGGTGGAGGAGATGAAATCAGAAGGGAAGCAGATTGAGCTCCTCGATCCGGCACTGAGAGGCACAGGACATGAGGAGCAAATGCTGAAGGTTCTCGAAGTTGCTTGCAAATGCGTCAACCGTAATCCTTTCATGAGGCCAGC
The DNA here is from genome assembly GCA_000970635.1 of Eragrostis tef. NCBI lineage: Eukaryota > Viridiplantae > Streptophyta > Magnoliopsida > Poales > Poaceae > Eragrostis > Eragrostis tef. The sequence goes on from LAPY01004177.1 coordinate 8,265, forward strand.
AATACAGGAAGTGGTCTCCTACCTGGATAGTACAGACCCCAAGCTGCAAATGCAACATTCAGTTAGGATAGAACGCATTTAAATATGATTTCATTTCTTAACCTTGCAGCTCATTAAATGCTGTATAATTGTAATTTCACATAGATTGCTAATCCTGACAAATCCTATGAGTTATTTTGTACAGATCCTGACAATTTTCACTTTAGGCATTCTTTACGTAATCTTTTTAGGCACTCCTTTTGTAATTCATTGATGGCCCTTTTTCTAAACTGTTGTGTAGCACGAGCAACAATTGGAGAGTCTACTAGAATTCCACATAGCTCATATCAGCATGTTATTTTATTCTCGAAACTAAAGAAAGAAGAGTTGGATTGAAAAATGGTATCCCGACATGGTCAGGAGTCAGTTGCATGAGTAGAGCCCAAACATAATGCCTCATTTTGTTTAAAAAAGTAGAAAATGTCACTGTGCCGCCGGTTAATCATGTGTATAGTGTAGGGATAAGGTGTAATTCTCTTAAACAGAGTAAAAAAGGACTAACACGGGAATTAAAAAGGTAGCTTAAAAAAAAGGTAAAAAGGTGTTAGGCACGCTCTTGAGTGCTAGTTCAAGACTGAGGGGCAGTAGTAACGCGGATGCCCATCCAGGAGTTCGGTCTGGGCCGAACTAAGCGGCAACTAAGAATTGAGATGAGGAGCAGCCTGAAACACGAGGCCTCCTCATCAGGACGAAATGGGTAGATCGCTAGGAGTGCTCTCGGGTACTGAATCAATATTGACGGCAAAAGGGGTGGCATGGCAGGGGGGCAGAGAGACGGACCTTTCGTGGCTGCTTCCGTCTGCTCGGTCGGGAAGGTCCGTCTCGAAATCGATGGCTGCTTTCAGTTATACTAGTCTTTTCTTGATGGATACTTTTCATGTTCCTTACCGTTTCACATCTTGCAAACTAGGGGGCATTCGTTCTTTCCGGGAAATTGTGCCTTTTCATGCTCACCAGAGAGGAGGGGCATTATTTTTCGCACTAATTTTGCCTGTATATCAACAAAGTTTATTATGGCCAAGTTGGTACGAGAAGCGATAACAACTGAAGCAAATTAAGACATGCCGTGGCAGTTTTAAAAGAAACCAACAAGTTTATTATGGACAAGCTCGTACCATTTCACGCACGGAAGTCAGGCTTGCCCATAGACTATAGCAGCGGGCCTGGAGAAACATCATAGTGTGAACTTAGAAAATGTTGAATCCTGACAGGGATATGCCCGTACCAGCTAATCATTGACTCCGATTTTCTTTTGGGGACTCTGAACTGAAAGGATCAAACAAACGGAGACAGCAGCAGCCCTGTTTTGTTCCTCGTGCTCTTTCTTCATCAGACCTCATTTAGTCCTAATGTCCTATAACCCCTCAGGGCACAGCTTATGCCTAAGCCTCCATGTTGAATTTTTGAGAGAAAACATGTGTGCGCTCTATTTCTCACACATGAAACACAGTAACAGATTTCCTACAACTTTCCTTGGCCTCGCTGTTGTGCTGATCCTCTTCTTGGCACCACCCACAAGTTCTTGCATAGAGCAGGAGAGCAGCTCCCTCCTCGCATTTCTTGCAGGCCTCTCGCAGGCTGGTAACCTCACCAAGTCATGGCGGAATGGCACAGATTGCTGCACATGGGAAGGGATCAGCTGCAGTCCAGACAGAACAATCACCGATGTCTTCTTGGTTTCTAGGAACCTTCAGGGGTTCATCTCACCATTACTCGGTAATCTCACTGGCCTATTACGCCTCAACCTATCCTACAATCTGCTGTCTGGTGGCCTACCGCTGGAATTGGTGTCGTCCAGCAGCATAATCATACTTGACGTGAGCTTCAATCAACTCAGTGGAACCCTGCAAGAGTTGTCATCTGCGACCCCTATCCGGCCTTTGCAGGTACTTAATATCTCAAGCAACTTGTTTACAGGGGCTTTTCCATCCATCACATGGGAGGTGACACAGAGTCTGTTTGTACTCAACGCTAGCAACAATAGCTTCACAGGGCATATACCAACTGCGTTCTGTGTCAGTGCACCATCCTTTGCTGTGCTTGAACTTAGCTATAACCAATTCAGTGGAAGTATCCATCCAGAGCTTGGTAATTGCTCCATGCTGACATATCTCAGTGCTGGGCATAACAACCTAAGTGGGGATCTTCCAGATGATCTATTCAAGGTTACTTTCTTGGGGCACCTCTCTTTTCCTAATAATCAGTTGGTAGGATCACTTCGCGGCACCAAGCTAACAAATCTGGTCAGCCTTGATCTTGGAGGGAATGGATTCAATGGCACAATCCCAGATTCTATAGGTCAGCTCAAGAAGCTGGAGGAGATACATTTGGAATACAACAACATCTCCGGGGAGCTTCCATCAACTTTGAGCAACTGCACAAGCCTTTTAACCATTGACCTCAAAAACAACAATTTCAGTGGAGAACTCACCAGATTCAACTTCTCTATACTGACAAATCTAAAAACTTTGGATCTTGGCCATAACAACTTCACTGGAGCAATTCCAGAAAGCATCTATACATGCAGCAATCTAACTGCACTACGTCTATCCAAAAATAAGTTCCATGTTCGATTATCGGAAAGAATCAACAATTTGAAGTCCCTCTCATTTCTATCACTTGTTGACAACTCCATTACAAACATCACAAGTGTGCTTCAGATCCTGAAGAGTTGCAGGAACCTGACCACATTGCTAATTGGAGTGAACTTCATGCATGAGGCTATGCCAGATGATGACAAAATTGATGGTTTTGAGAGCCTTCAGGTTCTTGCCATATATGACTGTTCCTTTTCTGGAAAAATACCTCCTTGGTTATCAAATCTCAAAAATTTGGAGATGTTGTTTTTATACAATAATCAATTGACAGGACCAATTCCTGGCTGGATAAGTAGCCTAAAATCGCTCTTCTATATAGACATACCAAACAACAGCCTTACAGGAGAAATCCCAACAGCCTTCATGGAAATGCCAATGCTAAAAACAGATATGGTTGCACCAAAGGTTTTTGAGCTGCCCATTTATACAACTCCAGGACTTCAATACCGTATGTCCAGTGCTTTCCCTAAAGTGTTGAATCTGGGTGACAACAATTTCACCGGTGTGATCCCCAAAAACATTGGTCAGCTGAAAGCGCTCCTTTGACTAAATTTGAGCTTCAACAAATTAACTGGTCACATCCCTCTACCAATTGGCAACCTCACAAGCCTGCAGGTGCTCGACTTGTCAAGCAATAATTTCACTGGTACAATTCCAGACGCACTGAATGATCTGCACTTCCTCTCTCAATTTAATGTTTCCAATAATGACCTAGAGGGCCCTATTCCAACTGCAGGCCAGCTTAGCACATTTCCAAACTCTAGCTTTCAAGGCAACCCAAAATTGTGTGGTTGCATGCTTGTAAATCATTGTAGTTCAGTTAAAACACCACCAGCCTCCAACAAACCACTGAACAAAAAAGGAATCTTTGTGCTTGCATTTAGTATATGTTTTGGAGTGATTGCCATCCTATTCTTGCTAGCTCGCCTCCTTTTCTTCTTCAGCCATACAAGTTTCATGAGAAGAATCAGGAGCGACAATAAGGATATCAGGGAAGAAATGCCATCCAACTTCAGTTCCGAGCAATCCTTGGTGATGGTTCCACGAGGCAAGGAAGAACAAAATAAGCTCACGTTCACTGATCTTGCGAAGGCAACAAATAACTTTGACAAGGAGAATATTTTAGGCTGTGGAGGTTATGGGCTAGTCTACAAGGCTGAGCTTCCTAATGGCTTCAAGGTTGCCATCGAGAAGCTCAGTAGTGAAATGTGCCTGATAGATAGGGAATCCAGTGCCGAAGTTGATGCACTCTCCACAGCACACCATGAAAATCTTGTGCCTCTCTGGGGTTACTGCATCGAGGGAAACTCAAGGTTCCTCATATATTCCTACATGGAAAATGGCAGCCTGGATGACTGGCTTCAAAACAGGGACAATGATGCCAGTTCATTTTTTGACTGGCCAAGGAGGCTAAAGATCGCACAAGGTGCAAGCCAGGGTCTTTCTTATATCCATAACATATGCAAGCCTCACATTGTTCACCGTGACATCAAGTCCAGCAACATCCTACTGGACATAGAATTCAAATCCTATGTTGCCGATTTTGGGCTATCCAGATTGATCCTTCCCAACAAAACTCATGTGACAACTGAGTTAATTGGAACACTTGGTTATATCCCCCCAGAGTACGGGCAAGGGTGGGTGGCTACTCTGAGAGGTGATATGTACAGTTTCGGAGTAGTCCTCTTGAGCTGCTCACAGGCAGGCGTCCTATTTCAATCTCTTCGAAATCAAAAGAACTTGTCCAGTGGGTACAGGAGATGAGATCTGAAGGAAAGCAGATTGAAGTTTTGGATCCAACACTCAGGGGAACAGGGCATGAAGGTGCTTGAGATTGCTTGCCAATGCGTCAACCGTATTCAATCCATGAGGCCAACAATACAAGAGGTAGTCACCTGCCTGGACGGCATAGAGGCCAACCAGAAGATGCAAAATTCAGTCAACCAAAGTAATGACATTACAAATTGTACATCCACAGACTGATTACATAACTTCTTTTTGTACAGTGTCTGAGTTCATACAGGTCACGAGACTTTTGTAATTCATCTCACTTTCCCCTTTCCGTGAACTACTTGCATTATACATGATTAATCAAGATAAACAAAAAACTGATATGGGCAATTATTTGGTTCCTATTTAGCTTGGCCACATGAATTCCAGGTCTCCCTTCAGCAATTTCTCATAAATTTCAGTTAAAAGGTTCTTTAATTATACTGTTATACATGCCCCATCGCGGGGAAAGACATTAACTATAAGCAAATATACCGATTGACATTAATCAGAAATATCCGCCACGAAACAGTGAATTAATCAAATGCTCCTAAAATAGGGCTAGAAATGAAAGGAGACTCACCAAAACCTGCGAATTTGTAGCCCATCCACAAGACCTGCGCCCCTCTCACCGGCCAGCGGTTGTAGACTTGTAGCCTCACATCTGAGCTCTATGCTAAACCCAATCCACTCTTTAGCCTCTCTCTCTGAACGCATTGAAACCATCAATGAACCGGCGAATCGAGAAGAATGCAGACCCAAAAACGTCACCCCGCACCACAAGTAGCGAATAAATGACGTCATGAACAGCGATAAAGTTACTCTTACATGCGTTCTACTGGCTCTGCTCGGTGAGAAGGCAGCGCCGCCGTTCGCCGGGGTCGCGGGGAGAGGAAGTGGAAACGGAGTGAAGGAACATTGCAAGTAATCTGGACCCGCAGCATGGCCCATGAGAGGCCCAGAGTCAGGAATTCGGTTGTGAAATAAAACAAGCTCTGGCCCGCTTAGCTAGGGATTTTTTTCCCTCCAAGAAAAATTCTCTTTTTCCTCAAACAAAAGAGGAAAGTCTTCCCTTTTTTTTTCATTCTCCCCTTGTTTTCGTGTCTTTAGGAAAGGGTGGCACTCCTAATAGAGAATACTACTCATCATCTTTTGGCAGAATGTCAAGTAGCTGTTAAAAAAATGTATATTTATTAACCTCAACAAATTTATTAACATTTACGAAAAATAATACAATACCAAAAGAACTGGTAGGGCATGCATTAAGGCTGGAAAGTGAGGATGAACGCACATTTGTAGAGCAGAAACATCGAAGATTGGAAGCGAGAATGAACACAGTATGTAGGATTCTGTGTTCGCTTCTTTCTTTCTTCTTCTTGTGTCAAAAAACTGTATGTTCACTTTATTTCTCAACAATTACAAATCAACTAAGGCAATGAGCTTTACAGACAGAGGGGAGGGGGGGGGGGGGAAAAAAAAAAGTTAAACATAAAACAA
>LAPY01004177.1:14172-25094 GCA_000970635.1 Eragrostis tef
AGGGGGGGGGGGGGGGGGGGCAAAAGAAAAGTTATACATGAAACAAAAAAAGAAACAGAAAAAGGTTATCTTTAGTACGAAAGATTACTGATGAACGCAACGAAACCCAGCACAACCTCAATTGTCACCAACTCTGCAGACAACATCCAAATTTGAAACAAGCCGATATTTATTCTTTGTGAAGCCAAGCAGCTTCTGAGCTTTGTTGCACTATTCACTTTTCTTCTTCTTTTTCTTCTGAATTTACATCATATACAACTCCTAATCCCCATGTTCCACTATTCAAATAATGGTTTTATGGCTCAGATATACCGAGGTGTTATTCTTTATTCCGAGCACAGCTCAGGAAGTCTGTTTCGATTCTGGCTTCTGTGAGTTACTGCTGTCAGGAAAGAAGAGATACCGGAATTTTGACTCAAATGCAAGAATAGAAAAACTGCGCACGCCAAGAAGCCGCTGCTTCCGCTGTGACGAAGAATCTCGGATGACTGCAGCTTGATCAGGTGTGAGGTGATGACATATCCAGTCTACAAGCATAGAGTCTTCGACGGTTCCCTTAGCGTAGCTCTGCACTAACTTTGGGATCAGTAGTTTCCCTCGGTCATTTGTACTAACAGTCGCTTGGATATAATCTCTCAAAGATTCCTGGAGCTCCTGGCGGACATTTGCGGCGGAGAAAATCCTTACCTGTACGGCAATAGTTCATTACCTCAACCATATGAATAAACAGAACAAAACCAGTTTGCATTCTCATAGCAATAGAGAAGAAACAACAATTACTAACTTGACATATGTAACTCATATGGACAAATGTGAAGCACGGCTGTCTGGCTAGGATAATGATAGCACAATAAAGGAGACTGATGACACTAGTTTCTCAACATGTTAAGCATTCGCTGAACATTATCGACAGTGATCAGGAGTATGAAAAGCTTGCAAACTTACAGCAGGTGAAGAGAACATTCCACAGCTAAGTCCAAACAATACAAGGGGTTCAATTTCATCGATTGAATACTTCTTGTGCTCCTCAGTAACCTTGAACTTATTCAGAGCTAACATCAAAGACTGAAAAATAAATGAGAGAGATCAATAACAGGCATTTCAAGAAAAATACAAAAATAAATCTGAAGATCAAGTTATACAAGTTGAGGACGATGCACTGGAGTCTTCATCTTCAGAATAACAAACTCTATTTCAGCTGCACTGAAGGACTGGCCACCAACTGTGTAACAGGCCTGAACGATATTCACATTAAGCCAACAGTCCAAAAGAAGATATATGATATTGACCAACAACAGAAACAAATATTAGTCTTACCTTTTGCATCAGAGAGAAAAGCTTGATGTCATTTCGAGGAACTCCATATGCTAAATATGCCTGGTAAGATTCCGATGCAGCAATGTCAGTGACATCATGAACAGGTAATCAATAGATAGCGAGAATAGTTCATATAAAGAGAATGTGCAACAAAAGAAATGAACTGAGAGGAGTTCCTATTTCATTGACAAGTCACACTCACATGCATTATCAAGGCATTGTATAAATTAATCCAAAAGGCTAACCGCTGATCAAAATTCATACAACCAGGATTAACCTTTGATAATTGTTCTACGAGAAACCTGCATAAAATTGAGATAAAATGTCAATCATCCACATTCAATATAAGCAATTTAAGAACTAAAACCTGATCCCGAATGCAAGGCGCCAACATCCACACCATGTAAAACAGGAAAGTGTTGTAATAAAATGTTTGTTGTAAAAAGTACAGATTTTAAACACTGCACCAAGACATTATAAAGCATTCAATGGTTCTTAACAAGATTTGACCTTTTTAAGAAGAAACGCCAAGATAGTCGAGGCTTATTTATGTGCAAGTGATATTAAAAAATTAAAGTACAGGACACAGAGGCAAATTACAGGTTTTTTGTAACGACCGGAATCTCCCCTCATGTGAAATATTAGAGCATGAATGCATGATGCTATAACAAGATCGGGTGTTAGAAATGGAACATAAACTACACGATTTATGTGAAAATGGGAATTGAAGTGTTTTCATTAATGTATTCAGATACTCCCGAATTGTGTGACGACAACGACTGGCGGGCTCAAATTGAGAGAGCGAAGTGGCATTTCAAATATTTTTAACCTAATTCTTTTCAAGAAAATGATAATTACTTGGAGTAGCCCTTTGTTCCCTAAATTTTATCCACCACACTGCTCCGATTATTCACATGTTCATTTAGGGCAATACTAGGTAAAGTATAACTAGAAATGTACATCGTATGCTCATAGTTTTGTAACTACATATACTAGAAATGTACATTGCATGCTAGTAGTTTTGCATGTAACTGCATATGAGTGATTTACAAGCATGTGATATATCCATACAGACTGAAAGTTCAGCCAAGGTGGCAGTGGCAAACCTGAACTTTTTTAGAGCCTCCGATGCATATTCAAGTTGATCTTTTCCAACAGACATCCAAGATACTTCAGCTGCTGAACGATAGTTTCCAATATCTCTTCGGATTTCTTTTCCATTAATTCTATACGGATCAAAGTTTCTTACTTCCTTCGTCATCTCATCATTGTGATTTGAATCAACTGAAGGACTCCGTAGCATTGTGGGTATTACTGATGAGTCTGAGAAAGATGCCAATGTGGAACCTGACAGACGCTCCGCTGAGGAAGAAGAACAATCAGAAGATGCCTTTGGAGATACCTTCGAGGATTCAGACAAACGTAGGAAAATGTTTCTCATGCAGCGCACCATCTCCTCAGAGAGCTGATTCGGATTATGCCAGAGATTTGCTCCTTTCATGCTAGTTATCTTTAAAATGGACTGTTCAAATGATAAAGCATCAATCTTATCATCTTCTTTGTCCTCTTTTTCCATGGAGCATGATTCTTGCATCTGCAGAAAGATAAATCAATTCTTGGTATTCTTACATGTTAGAGTCAGTACATAAAATTGGATGTAGGCATGAGAGCGACCTCTTCATCCCGGTGCTTTTCTAGAAGTCTATTCAAAGAAGTATCTCTGTGTTTCTCTAGCAGCCTATTTAAAGAAACAATCTGCCGATCTTCAGGATCTTCACCCATATCCTGCTCATTTTCAGGTTCGGGGAATAAGTCTTGGCGCGTTGTCCTCATTGACTCAGATCCTCCGTACTTCAAATCTCTCAGTGACGATATGTGCTGAGAAAGATAATTAATAGTGTAAATAATTCCATATCAAAAATTCGGCACCCTGAAATACTGAATCAGATAAAACTTACTTCTTCCCATGTACACGTGCAAGTTGACAATGACTGGTGGTCATCTGAGGATGTAGATGGCAAGCATCCTGGATTATTTTCAGCAAGTAACCTCTCGTTTCTTTCATGGCAAAGCTGGTAATACAAGTCATTAAACTCATTTTCAAGCTTTGAAACAGTACTCTCCAAGGAGGCAACGTTAGTTAGTAGCTCCTGTGCCTGAAGAATGAAAGATTAAACAAAGGGGGTTACCGAATGCATTGACTAAGAGAGTATGACAAAGGAACAGAAAAAGGTATCAAATCAATGCACCTTGTGTGGAAGCTTCATAGAGGACTTCAGTATAGACGAGGCATTCTGTGTAACAGCATCTGCCAACGCCACATGCAAGTCAATCTCTTCTTCAAGCTGCCTCTGCAATTTCTTGACCTGCTCAAGTTTGACAGGCACGTCATGTCGTGCAGTTACAGCATGACAAAAAAAACTGTGAAATTCACAACTCAAGAGAATTCTCACCTCCTGCTCAAGCTGAGACCTGTACTGACGCATCCTGGCCCCGTTGCTCTCTTCTCTCCTCCCACTACCAATGTTCTTACCATCCTAAAGAGGATAAACCAACAAAATCACCCCGGCATTAATTCAATAGGAAGAAACCAATAAACAACAAGATTGTTGGTTGACCATACAGGAATCGATGGAAAGTAGAGACAAGGGAGGTAAGGGACAGTTCATTCGGGTCCCCCCAAATGAAAATTTGCAGAGAAGCGACCGGCACGGCCGAAGCCGACAGTGCCCTGCGCACCACGGCACCCCGCAAAAGGACACCGCCCCTTTGCTGCAAATTTCGCTTTTGTCCACTTAAAATTAACTTTTGACTTTTTTTTTTCTCAACAACGTTGTCACCAATCCAAACAAAATTTGTGATTTTGGTGCTGGGTAAACGGTGGAGTCACAGGAACACGAAGCAAGTCAACCGGGAGCTTACCCCGGAGCAACTGGCCGCCGGCGCCTCGCTTTCACCCGTCGTCAGATGCGCCGTGCGCTGCAGCGCGCGCCCCAAACCGCCCGATCTCCGGCCGCTGCCGCCGCCGCCGCCCAATTCTTGGTATTCTTACATGTTAGAGTCAGTACATAAAATTGGATGTAGGCATGAGAGCGACCTCTTCATCCCGGTGCTTTTCTAGAAGTCTATTCAAAGAAGTATCTCTGTGTTTCTCTAGCAGCCTATTTAAAGAAACAATCTGCCGATCTTCAGGATCTTCACCCATATCCTGCTCATTTTCAGGTTCGGGGAATAAGTCTTGGCGCGTTGTCCTCATTGACTCAGATCCTCCGTACTTCAAATCTCTCAGTGACGATATGTGCTGAGAAAGATAATTAATAGTGTAAATAATTCCATATCAAAAATTCGGCACCCTGAAATACTGAATCAGATAAAACTTACTTCTTCCCATGTACACGTGCAAGTTGACAATGACTGGTGGTCATCTGAGGATGTAGATGGCAAGCATCCTGAATTATTTTCAGCAAGTAACCTCTCGTTTCTTTCATGGCAAAGCTGGTAATACAAGTCATTAAACTCATTTTCAAGCTTTGAAACAGTACTCTCCAAGGAGGCAACGTTAGTTAGTAGCTCCTGTGCCTGAAGAATGAAAGATTAAACAAAGGGGGTTACCGAATGCATTGACTAAGAGAGTATGACAAAGGAACAGAAAAAGGTATCAAATCAATGCACCTTGTGTGGAAGCTTCATAGAGGACTTCAGTATAGACGAGGCATTCTGTGTAACAGCATCTGCCAACGCCACATGCAAGTCAATCTCTTCTTCAAGCTGCCTCTGCAATTTCTTGACCTGCTCAAGTTTGACAAGCACGTCATGTCGCGCAGTTACAGCTATGACAAAAAAATTGAAATTCACAACTCAAGTTTCTTACCTCCTGCTCAAGCTGAGACCTGTACTGACGCATCCTGGCCCCGTTGCTCTCTTCTCTCCTCCCACTACCAATGTTCTTACCATCCTAAAGAGGATAAACCAACAAAATCACCCCGGCATTAATTCAATAGGAAGAAACCAATAAACAACAAGATTGTTGGTTGACCATACAGGAATCAATGGAAAGTAGAGACAAGGGAGGTAAGGGGACAGTTCATTCGGGTCCCCCCAAATGAAAATTTGCAGAGACGCGACCAGCACGGCCGAAGCCGACAGTGCCCTGCGCACCACGGCACCCCGCAAAAGGACACCGCCCCTTTGCTGCAAATTTCGCTTTTGTCCACTTAAAATTAACTTTTAACTTCTTTTTTTCTCAACAACGTTGTCACCAATCCAAACAAAAATTGTGATTTTGGTGCTGGGTAAACGGTGGAGTCACAGGAGCACGAAGCAAGTCAACCGGAAGCTTACCCCGGAGCAACTGGCCGCCGGCGCGTCGCTTTCACCCGTCGTCAGATGCGCCGTGCGCTGCAGCGCGCGCCCCAAACCGCCCGATCTCCGGCCGCTGCCGCCGCCGCCGCCAGCACCCGCCTTCTGGATCAAGCCGCCGCTGGAGCACACAGAGAGATTCAGTAAGAGCAACAAAACAAGAAGTACACCAGCGGAAGAAGAATGGAAGGGAAGACAGGTAGCAATGTGGACAGATATTCAAGAGCGATATCAAACACATCGAAGGAAGAGGAATTCCACTTACGCCGGGGAAGCCGCCATGTCGTCGGCGGCGGGTTTATCGTGAGGGGAAGTTGTACTCAAACCGCCTGGTAGAGGACTGCTTTTTGAATTTTGTGAATAAACACCCAACCCTTGGAAATGAGCATCCTCCAGAGGCTTATGGTCTTGTGAAAAGTTCATATTTTCATGGTCTCAATCCTTACGAGGAGCTGGTACATGCTATATCCACAAGAGAAGCTATTGTCCGCTCCTCAAGAGGCTTGACAGAACCTGGAACTCTGTTTAAGAATTTAATGGCCATCTTGCGGGATGTAGTTATATGCTATGATGGAACTGTGAGAAACACCTGCAGCAATTCAATTATACAGCTGAAGTATGGGGAAGGTGATGACACTGATTTTCCAAGTGAATTGCCTCCTGGTGAACCTGTGGGTGTCTTAGCTGCCACAGCCATCTCGAATCCGGCATACAGGGCTGTCTTGGATTCATCTCAGAGTAACAATGCTTCATGGGAGTCAATGAAGGTAGTAATGTTGCAAATATTTCTAGCCTTTGATCACCGAGGGATAAGTACTGTTTGATAATGTTGTTGTATTTTAACAGGAAATACTTCAGACAAAAGTTGGCTATAAAAATGACATCAAAGATAGAAAAGTTATACTCTTTCTGAATGACTGCTCTTGCTCAAAGAGATTCTGCAAGGAAAGGGCTGCTATTGCAGTACAGGGTTGTCTCAAGAGATTCACTCTAGCGGATTGTGCAACTGATATCTGCATTGAGTACGTATCCATGAAACAAGATCCTGAAATCTTAAAGCTACATTTTTCCTTTCTTTTTTTGTGGATTACAATAATATTTGGTCTTATATTTGTTGCTAGTTAAGTCACTTTGTGAGTTTATTTGTGTTTGACTCATGATAAACCCAGATTTCCGTTTCTGCTTAATTGTTTAGCGACCAGTTATGCCCCTTCTTTGGAATTGGACATTTGTATTTAATATCCAGTAAGCAGTAGTGTCGAGCTTCCGATATTCCATATTTCCCCTTTCTATTACGCAATGCTGTTGGACATCTTGCCATAGGTGAACTAAGCATTTTGCTGTTTTTTAAATCTAATGTTAGCTACCGACTCGCCTAAGCAGAGGTATATTATGGGAAACCTTAACAGGTTGTCATATTATTAACAAGTTGAAAATGGCAAATGCATGAGATAATCATGTCTGTTTCGGGCTTTTTATGCTTATTGTTTTTTGGTTTAATAGAGCCGAATGACTAAAATATGTTGTTCGTTTTTCAGGCACCAGAAGCATATAAATTTGGATGAAACAGCTCAAACGGCTCCAACTCTTCTAGGCCATATTCACCTAGACAAGGTATATAACATATTCTGGCTTTTCTTGCATGGCATTTTTGTGAGTAACTGAATATGTATGCATGTCTTTGGTGCAGGAAAAGTTACAAATGATAAACATTAGTACTCAAGATATCCTTCAAAAATGCCAAGAAGTTTCTGATAGATACGCAAAAAAGAAAGGACAGCTTTGTCACCTGTTTAAAAAGATTACGTTCTCTACTCGGTAACTATTTTAGTTCCCTACCATAATCCTGCAAGCTTTCACCTGTATCCTGTTCTGGATTCATTCAACCCTGGATCCTGTTAAAGTTTTAATAGTGGATATGGGATGTTGGTGGAGATTATTGTAGACTGCATGGGTCACTTGGAGTATTCTTTCTTTAGCTACATATGACTAAATGCGGGGTGTTCATTTTATTATTTCATTGTGTACTTTATCCTTTAGCATGCTCACAAGTTTATGTGGGTACACAGGCATATGTGAGGATACTTTCTGGGTAGTGTGTTGAAGTATGTTGCCTGGCTTTTTGTTAGCTTAATCTTTTAGGTGAACTTTTAAGAGTATTAAGCGCAATATGGTATCATAGCCAAGGGTCTCCGTAGCTCGAGGGCCTAGCTAACGCATCTATAAAAAGATAATTTGGGTCCACCTCGATTCCACTTTGTACAGCCTAGGTGTGAACTGGAATGATTGATCCATGAAACTCAATAGAGGCGGTGCTCTTTATGATTGGTGGCATCCTACATCTGACTGAATACTTAGCACAATCAAACCTTGAACAGAAGCATAATCAGGCAGCACTTGAGAACTTGTTTATCCTAACTTCTATAGTTCTATTAACAACACCATCAAAATAGTGTGTTGCATGATGAGGGCTGAGGGAGGGGCTACGAACTTAACTAAATGTGCACCACATACATGAAATCGGAAACGTTGCAACATAGTTGAATTCCCTATTTGGGACGTCAAGCCACTGGATACAAAATCGACACTAACTTTTTATTATGGTGGCATGATTTTTACATTATCTATATCATTAGAGTTGATCAAAAGGTTTTTCTTTTTTTTTTATCCCTTGCAGTGATTGTTCATTCACACAGAAGCCAATTGATGGAAAGCTACAGAAGATTCCATGTTTGCAGTTCTACTTCTCTGATGACAACACCATATTATCCGAATCTGTTGAGAGAGCAGTGAGTGTGATAGCTGATTCTGTCTGCTCGGTGCTTTTGGATACAATTATTAAAGGTATGCAGTAATATGTGCAAATTGGGCTTTTACCAGATTTCATCAGTGTTCAAATGAAATATTCAGTTTTTGGTTCAACTCATCATTTCCTATGAACCATGGTTCGCTATTTCTTTTCATGGGGCACCATTCATGCACATGCGCTCATGTGTCAATAATTATTTCAATTGAAGAGACGTAGTTTCCGATATGCCATGGTCCTGTTCTGTGGCCCCATTTGTAGAGATCAAACTTTGGATCATATTTTGAATGCCACTTTATAAGATGGTTATTAGCTATGCTTGGCAGAATTAGTGAAGAGCTTTAGGTAGCAGAAACACTTGTTTTCTGTTCAAGATCGCAGAGTTCTGAATTCTCTAGGGAATCTGTTTTGAGCTTATTTCAGCTCTCTTTGTCAACTTTTGTTTTGCTGGCTTCTTCTGCTGCGTAATTTAATTGTCAAATTTATATTCTGTTTGTCACTAGAAATAACGAACTAAGGTTTTACTGAAGAGTGGCAATCACAAATTTTCTTATTTGGCTCCTGATGCCTACACCTGTTGACGTTTATAAGATACTCAGATACACTGTACATATTTGTGTATTACTGGTGTGATGTATATATATGCATCTATATCTATGTAAGCGATGACTTCCATTTATTTGAAAATCTTCCTCGTTAGTTATAGTAACCACATGGATAGTGCACCTCTTGGTATATATATTCGTGCTATTTGCAGTGCTATATCTGTGACTAATAACATAATGCCTTGTATGCTTTTCGAATTCAACTGATTTCGTTAGTGCAAACTACATTTGTGGTTACGCATATCCTCTTTCCAACTTATTTATTAGGCTGAATTGAGTTATTTAGGTGTCACAGGATGAAGGGGAATGACTCTTGCTCAATTATTTGATGTAAATTTGCATTGTAGGTGATCCTCGGATTCAAGAGGCTAAAATCATATGGGTCGAGTCAGACGCAACCACTTGGGTACAGAACAAAGAAAAGGTATCCAAGGGCGAGCCAGCTTTAGAAATCATTGTTGAGAAAGATGAAGCTGTACGCAATGGTGATGCGTGGAGAACAACAATTGATGCCTGCATACCAGTCCTTAGTCTCATTGACACACAAAGGTCCATTCCTTATGGTATTCAACAAGTGAAAGAACTTCTTGGCATCTCGTGTGCCTTTGATCAAGTTGTGCAGGTTTGAGACACTCAGGGTGTGTGTGGAATAAGAATGTTCTCTCAAGGTTTGCGAACACCAGAGTGCAAATTTGGTTGTTGGTGTTTATGATGCATTAGGAAAGGATATAAGCATCAGAATGCTTGATTTAATTGACAAGTTTGGCTGCAGCTATCTCAGGGATTTTCATTCCTCACTCGAGGACATTACCAGATCTTTTCTTGTTTAAGACAGTCTAGCTCTTTTAGTTTATCATAATAGGATAAATATTAGATATTCTGAGATGTCGGGCGATTCAGCATTTAAATTTGAATCCAGTTGTCACGACGACAGCTCTTTCAGTCTTTCTTTTCAGTTTTGCAGCATTTTGCATCAATGATCTCAATTACTTGATTATTTGTGCAGCGACTTTCTACAACGGTAAAAATGGTTGCTAAAAATGTTCTCAAGGACCATTTGATTCTTGTGGCGAACAGCATGACATGCACAGGAAATTTGAATGGGTTCAATACTGGCGGTTATAAGGCAACTTTCCGTTCGTTAAAAGTTCAAGTGCCATTCACGGAGTCCACTTTGTTTGTAAGCTTAGATCTGAATAATCTTATATTTTTTTTGTAATTTGGTATGTTTTGTTGATATGTTGGTCTGTCTCAAATATAACATTTCTTCTTGTAGACCCCTATGAAATGCTTTGAGAAGGCTGCAGAAAAATGTGATTCTGATTCCTTGGGTTGTGTAGTTTCATCATGCTCATGGGGCAAGCATGCCGCAGTTGGTACCGGATCATCTTTTCAGATTCTTTGGAATGACAATCAGGTAAGCTGGTGCCCACCAGATCATATTGTTTTATATCTGTACTGAAGGTTGAGCCCGTATCTAGTGGGGACCAAAACATTTAGATGTAAGTAGAAAAGGCTCTGCTTCTATTTCAGATGGTCTAACCATATGGACCTTTGCAGCTGAAAAACAACAAGGAGTATGGTGACGGGCTGTATGATTTCTTGGCCTTGGTCAGGACCGATCAAGAAAAGGCAGCTTACACATTCTTGGATGATGTTGACTATTTTGTTGAAGAGAATGCTGTGGATGATGTGTGCTTATCTCCCGAGCTTGATGGGAACCTTGGTAAGCCCACCTTTGAGGATAATTTCGAAGAGCAAGATATTCAGAAAGGCAGCTCGTGGGGAAACGGAAAGACAACGAAATCGAGTTGGGAACAGAATGCAAGTGGTGG
>LAPY01004178.1:31700-46423 GCA_000970635.1 Eragrostis tef
GCCGCCGCTGCGGCTAGCACAACAAGCAGCAGGACGACGCCTTTCGCTCCGGTCATTGTGTCCAGCTGGTTATTTTTCTCGAGTTGCGTTGCTTGGTAGGCTACTTTATATAGGAGGAGGCGGCTCGATGAAATGTTTGAAGTGCTGCTTGTTTGAAACCAACCACCAGCGCAGCTCGATCGCGTTTGGCCCTGGCCCGTGTTACATAGCGCTACGTATGGAGCACACCGACTGTGTGCCTGTGATCTTGGAGAGTAGTCAAATACGCCGACACCTAGTGAGACCCTGACAAGACGTTGGTACCTCGAGCAACCCCAGGGAGCAATCTTTGCATGATCCGGTCAACAGAACTTGGCTGCCCTGTCCCTGACTTTCTCGAACGTCTCTCCTACCTTGCTTCGCCACCCCATGATATCAGGTCACTTGCATCTGCATACATACTCTCTCTCTCCATCTCTAAATATAAGGCTTTCTTGCTTTCAAACAAGAAAATAGTTAAAGTATTAAAATACTACCATGACATTTATCTTTTACCTTTCCTTCACCAACCCTCCCACCAACCGTAAAGTTTGTCTTATATGTAAAGCGCTCAATTATAGAAGAAAATTTTGAACTCTAAAACACCCTATATTAAAGATGGTGATAGTACTTGTTGATGGTACTAGCTATACTAGCTGCAGCGTACACCAGCTTAGCGGCTAACTGTGAAATCAAAACGGAGGCGTTGGCGCGGCAGCGCGAAATATGAAAATCCAAGGTTGATGTGCACTGCACGCATGTCGTCATTCCCTGGTGACAGCAACAAACCACCTCGGCCTATTTTGACCTAAAGCGGCAAGACGCGAGCATGGGCATGGATAATTATTATACAATTCCCAGTTAGAAAGATCCACCGCCAACGCGTTTTGCATTGGCTGATGGCTCTAGAGCTCATGACGTTCATGCACTTTATATTTTGCACAATTAAAGATTTCGATCTACATATTAAGAAATGATAATTTTCTCAGTCCGCCTAGCTGTGAAATGTTATTTTCAACAATCATTTTCCTCGTGCCGTAACCTATAAGAATTAATCACTCGACCCAGTCTTATATTTACTAATTGAAGGTTCCTTTCGGTGCCTTCACGTTAATCGGAGAAAATTCTATTCTCACAAAAAGCAAAACATCTGGCCGTCTATTTAAACAATTAACAAGCCATAACCATTAGATCTACATAATCTCCCACCCCATGGCATCCACGAGGACCACGACAGCCTACAGAGAACGGACTTCCATGCCACATATGGCAACCTATCGAGTTTTGCCGCTTTGCATTGGCAAAAGAGATCAGATCAATCTTTTTCTAATCTACGGCGATTAGCCTTACTAGCATGAACCGCACGGACAGATCTCCCGGTGAACCATCGTGAGACTCCTCCGCAAGATGCCGCAGTGGTGAGGTATGGTGACTCATCATGTGATTGTGAAGGGCAACGAATCCGGCAAGGTGCTGAATGCCATTGCCATCTCGGACGATGAGTATCATGTCGTATTCAAAGCAGCTGCAGCCGAAAGCTAGCTATGCAGCAGAGATCGAAAGGCTCGACAGGGGTATACGTCTCATATGCCCTACGACTTAGCAGCTCACGGATGTCCGGCATGTGTTGGGACCCGTCGTTGTCTCAATTCCATGTCCAGGTTTGGAGCAAGGATCAACCTCGCCTCCATGAAAGAATCTGAGATCAATAATCGTGCTCACATAAAGCCAACCAGAAGATCGGCAATGGAGTGCATGTTCAAAGCAATCGATCAACCCATGCTGCCCACCACAATCACTGACTCGAGCGGCCGTGACCGAGGACAAGAACATTATCAGGTCAAGAACTAAGCTAGCTGTAGACGCACTGGATGATGCTGCTGACTCTGGGTTCATGTTGAAGCAATGGACAGAAATAAACGGCAAGGAGCAAGACATGGAGTTCATCCTTAGAGTAAAATGAGTACCGGAACTTGATGCAGAGGACAGTTTGCTAGCAGATAAATTAACATTTACTTGAGACAACTCCTATAAAAGCTCATGATGGCCGTGAAATATAATAAATATGGGTTCACGAACGGCAGCACTGTGCCCCACAGCTCAGAGACACCACATGCATCTGTTACAACAAGCAACGCAGATTTTGTTGAGTAGAGAAGAAAAGTAAGGTAAAGTTCTTATATACTCATGACATAGCCTCGATCTAATTAAGATATCACATAAAAAATATTGAATTTTCTCTCCTAGGAGTAGAAAGCAATCGGGAATTGTATGGCAGCTACAAATATACCAAATATTCATATCACAATTGTTTTACAGATTGAGTTGCATGTCACAATTTTTTGATAGATTGCTTGAGTCATTGAGTTGAATGTAGAAGTTCATCAAAAGCTCTCATGCACATTTCAATGTTTTTCCTCAACTTACAATGCTAGGTGCTTAGTTAGCATCGGCAGAATTCCTGTCAATGTATTCATACGTGTTATCTCTGATAGTTTAAAAGTTACCATATTTATTTGACAATAAAAAGACTTTACAACTAATTTCAATGCACAAACAAAACCTTTGAGATTTTCAATGACAAGGACGATACTTAGTCAACAGTTTAAATTTCTCTGGTGAATATTAGAAAGTGAAATGGTTCTACGGGAGGCTAAAATCAAATTGATAAAATATTACACATAGAACACTATAAGGCTCAAATAGAAACATTGTTAGAATGTTATATTTCTTTTGCGATGGAGAATGTTAGTATGGTACATGATACTATTTTTAATAATACAACTAATGACAAATAATATGATTATTTGCATTGTATTACACAGTTATGAGTATTAAAAAATGAAAAGACGAGAATAGAAAATTAAAAAAATAGGTATCTCTGTGTTGTTATTTCCAGTTTTATTCCCATGGTTTTCTTTTCCCACAAAACTCGGTAGGTTATTGCCGAAGAATATATATGACTGTGAATCATACACATTTTTCCTTCTTATCTAAAGTGTAAAGCATGCTCCTAATTTTTCCACATAAATTCCTTTCATTGTATCCATTTTTTCTAATAATTACTAGCCCGTGCATGCGCACGGGTCGATAGGCTAGTATAACTAGTTAAGCACATGTGATCTTGGAGAGTAGTCAAATTATACGCCGACACCAAATGAGGCATTGACAAGACATGCATGCATATGCTGAGAGCTCACTAACCACAGAGAGCGATGTACATCGAGCAACTTTGCATGATCCATGCAACAATAGTTGGCCGGCCCTGAGTTTCTCGAACGTCACTTAGTTGGCTCTGTCACCCATGATATCAGCTTAATTACCTACATGCTCCCTCTATTTTTAGTTGTATGACACGGTTGACTTTCTCGATGAACTTTGACCAATAATATAGATCTAAATAATTACTTTTCAAATGTGAAATAAACAGCATTGGATTCATCATCAAAAACACTTTAAAGTTAACTTATACACTTGTCTATTTACATAAATATTTATAGATAAAACAAATGGTTAAAGTAACGAAAAAAAGTCAGATATTAAAAAAAGGAGAGGGTACTTACTTATAGACGGTAGCTACTAGCTACAGCTTACCCTGGCTTCACGGCTTTCTGTAAATCAAAACGGATTAACGGAGACATTGGTGCGTTGGCAGCACCAAATCCAAAAAAATCACGGTTGGTGTGCACGTGTCACCATGTTGAGGCATGGGAATGGATTATTATGCAAGACCAGTTAGAAAGACATTAATTAATCAATCGATCAATCAATCAATCGCCATACATCCAATGATCAATCAATCAATCATGGTCACCGTCGCCTGCCCCAAGGATCGGAAGGCAGGCGCCGTCGGCAACCTCAACTACCCATCCATCGCCGTGCCGGTGATCAACTACGGCGTGCCATCCGCCGCCGAGTTTCCAAGGAGGGTGACCAACGTCGGGCCGTCGGGGTCGGTGTTTCGCGCCAAGGTCACCTCGCCGGCGCCGGGCATCAAGATCACTGTCGCACCGGAGGAGCTGGCGTTCAGTGCCAGCAACCAGACGCTGAGCTTCACGGTCAGCGTCTCCGGTGTCCTGACGGTGAACGGCACCCTCGGCGCGTCCGCGTCGCTCGTCTGGTCCGACGGCCGGCACGTTGTTAGGAGCCCCATCTTCGTGTTCCCTCATAAGCACGTCAGCTAAGCTAGTGACACGGTCTCGTCAGGAAAGTCAATTCATTAGCTAAGTTACTAAGGTGTTGATTAGAGTTCCATGGCATTGGAATCAAGCTTTCTGCTGGAAGCATTTCCTCTCTTTTGTTATTTTCTTATGTTTTGGTTGTCCCGGTAGTTTGAGTCTCACAAGCTGAGTGGACACTGTAAAGGTCAGAAATTGAACGTTAATTTCTAATTATCAGCCACTAATATGCAGTAGTGTTCATTTTCTCACAAATTATCTACTGATCACAAGCTGAGTTCCTCTGGTAAAAGCTGAGAAACTGAATTGTTTACTTTAACGGTCCATTTTTATACAGAAGAATTGAGCATGTGTAAAACTCAACTGTTTTCTATAGAGCACAGAGTAGGGACTGCGGATGTCAACAACCCAACCGTTTCAGACTGACTTTGCTACTCCTTCAGTATCCTATATTACATAGTAGGGCACCGAGTAGAGCATCTAAAAACGGATCGAATACAGGCCGATATCATTGATCCCGTATCATATCCTATATTTTATTCTTGAGATCGGAATCGTACATGGATAGTGGTCTATTTACATAAATATTTATAGATAAAACAAATGGTTAAAGTAACGAAAAAAAGTCAGATATTAAAAAAAGGAGAGGGTACTTACTTATAGACGGTAGCTACTAGCTACAGCTTACCCTGGCTTCACGGCTTTCTGTAAATCAAAACGGATTAACGGAGACATTGGTGCGTTGGCAGCACCAAATCCAAAAAAATCACGGTTGGTGTGCACGTGTCACCATGTTGAGGCATGGGAATGGATTATTATGCAAGACCAGTTAGAAAGACATTAATTAATCAATCGATCAATCAATCAATCGCCATACATCCAATGATCAATCAATCAATCATGGTCACCGTCGCCTGCCCCAAGGATCGGAAGGCAGGCGCCGTCGGCAACCTCAACTACCCATCCATCGCCGTGCCGGTGATCAACTACGGCGTGCCATCCGCCGCCGAGTTTCCAAGGAGGGTGACCAACGTCGGGCCGTCGGGGTCGGTGTTTCGCGCCAAGGTCACCTCGCCGGCGCCGGGCATCAAGATCACTGTCGCACCGGAGGAGCTGGCGTTCAGTGCCAGCAACCAGACGCTGAGCTTCACGGTCAGCGTCTCCGGTGTCCTGACGGTGAACGGCACCCTCGGCGCGTCCGCGTCGCTCGTCTGGTCCGACGGCCGGCACGTTGTTAGGAGCCCCATCTTCGTGTTCCCTCATAAGCACGTCAGCTAAGCTAGTGACACGGTCTCGTCAGGAAAGTCAATTCATTAGCTAAGTTACTAAGGTGTTGATTAGAGTTCCATGGCATTGGAATCAAGCTTTCTGCTGGAAGCATTTCCTCTCTTTTGTTATTTTCTTATGTTTTGGTTGTCCCGGTAGTTTGAGTCTCACAAGCTGAGTGGACACTGTAAAGGTCAGAAATTGAACGTTAATTTCTAATTATCAGCCACTAATATGCAGTAGTGTTCATTTTCTCACAAATTATCTACTGATCACAAGCTGAGTTCCTCTGGTAAAAGCTGAGAAACTGAATTGTTTACTTTAACGGTCCATTTTTATACAGAAGAATTGAGCATGTGTAAAACTCAACTGTTTTCTATAGAGCACAGAGTAGGGACTGCGGATGTCAACAACCCAACCGTTTCAGACTGACTTTGCTACTCCTTCAGTATCCTATATTACATAGTAGGGCACCGAGTAGAGCATCTAAAAACGGATCGAATACAGGCCGATATCATTGATCCCGTATCATATCCTATATTTTATTCTTGAGATCGGAATCGTACATGGATAGTGTCGGATTCAAATACGAACGCGGATAGTCTCGCTCTCGAATGTGCATCATCCCGGATCGAATATGTGATAAGCTACTTTCAGGCAATGTCGGACACGAATATTTTTTCTGGTGTCGAGTAAAAGCAACAACCATACATATTCCGACCCACATAGCTTTAATTCATAACATTCTAGCAATCGGTAGATATATAGCTTAAGTTCACGACATCCTCAAAAGGCTGACGAAATGCATTGTTACCTTCACCATCGCCCTTCTGAACTTGGAGTTCTAGCTGCCCTGGCTTTATGGAGTGTTTTGCTCTCAAATGATTCCAGAAGGCCTTCGTGCCCTTGGTGGACTCACCATGAGCTCTGGAAACACATCTATTGCAATTGGCCCAAATTTGTTTCTCTGTCACCCCATCATCCCTCTTCTTCATCACAACAGATTTTGTGAAGTGATCACAAACTATGGAGGTAGACTTTTTCTGTTTCTTTGCAGCAGGTTCCACTTCTCCACTGCATGCCCCGTGGCCCCGTCATCTTCAATATTAACAGGTTCTCCATCATCAATAACTGTGATTATCTCATTCTCATTCACCACCAAACGTTCACCTGGTCTTGATGGATTTACTAGTGCCAATTAACTTGTGCCAACGGCTGTAATAGTAGCAGCAGGGGATGCTCCTGTACTTGCACATTAGTAATTCGCGCTTGCACTTGCATCCGCCACCCTACATCCAATTCTAAACATAATTAAGAAAAAAATAATCTGTGATAGATCACATCGCAATGCACAAGAATTGGTGCTTGCCTGCTTGGATTAGATTGAGCCACGGCACGTCCGATGGCCGGATTGCGAGAGCGGTGTGCAGTGAATTGTGGCTTCCGTGCTTGATGAATCCTTGGTTCAACAACTATATGCCGGCGAGGACTCGAGGAAACCAATGGCCATGGCCGGTGGTGGCAGGAGAGCGGAAATCGGAGGAGAATGAATGAGACGGGAAACTTTTGATCAGGGAAGATCGATTACCATACATGGGTGCCGCTGGCCGCTGTATACGGAGAAGAAAATTTAGATCGGGGGAGGGTTGGACTAGCGGGATAGTATTTTCTGTTCTGAAAGGAATGAAAGTCGGATACTCCATCGGGTAACTATCGGATGTATCCGATAAATTTGCCAGATACCCGGTATCCGATGAATACTGTCCTCCCTACATCCAGCTCCGATACCCGACCCAAGTATCTGGCTCTGATTCCGATATCCGAGAAATCTAGCGGATATCGGACTTTTGACATCCGATTGAGCTCCGACCTGCTTCGAGCACTCGGACGAGCGGGTAATATCCAACCCGTTTTCAGGCCTACGTAGCGCGCGCAGAGATTTGTGCAACTGGCACATTTGACGGAGCGCGGGGGCTAGCGACAGGTGGAACGCTGTTCTGCTACGGGTCGTGGGCCGCGCTATTACCAGCCTTAGCGGGGTCAGTTAGTTTCTCTGGTCTCGGACTTTAAGAAATTTAGGTCGGGTGAGCCTTAGTTTTCTTTTCTTCATTTCCTTTTCTCTAGCTTCCAAACATAGCCAAATTTAAACGAATTAATATACATATTTAAACATAACATTTCAAGCTATAAAAATTTGATTCAAAACCATGTCGTATGAATGCAACAAGAAAGTAATTTATTTTCCGGAAAATATTTCTTGTGCCAAAGATAAATGTTGACACACTAATTAAATTTAAAAAAACTAAAATATTGCAACATTAAAAATTTAGTGTGTCGCAATGTTACAAAAATTATTGTTTAGAAAACTCACATTTTTCCTTTATTTTTCTTTTAAACATTGACATGTGGGCCCCACTCAACACATGGTTGTGGGACCTACTAGGATAGGTGGGCCCTATGCCAAAAGGATGGTATAAATTTGTGACGCTTATTGATTTGACATTATTATTTGTCATTATGTAGTGGTAGGTTTATTTATGGCAATTTCATGATGAAATTTAGTGAGAAAAATAATTTTTCGTCATAAAACTGGGTTTAACCATCAAAATGTCATAAAAATGTAGTTTGTTTATGATAAAATAGTTTGTTGTCACAAGAAATTCGTCATAGACGACTACATCAAAACTTTAGGGGGTTTATTTATGACGATTTCATGATGAAATTTAGTGAGAAAAATAAGTTTTCGTCATACAACTGGGTTTAAGCATCAAAATGTCATAAAAATGTAGTTTGTTTATGATAAAATGGTCTGTTGTCACAAGAAATTCGTCATAGACGACTACATTTGTTGTAGTGATACACAACATTTTTTTCATAAAAGTATGATTGCATGCTCTATCCATCTATATTTTTGTTGGAATTTTATATGCACATTTTGAAGATGCTAACATGTTTGGTAGCACAATAACACCTAACACGGCTACATGGTAAGAGCAACCACAATGCATAAAAAAAAGTAGAAATAACGGGTCATATTACACAAGAGAACAATCTATATACAATAAAATCCATTGATATAGGACAAGTGTATACATGTTGCCCTATGTTGACTACAACTCATCTCTTGATGTCAAATCCATACATATTATTTGGCAAACTAGAACTCAATTCCAAATGTCTGCGAAAGATTTTTTTTTTTGAAAATATCAGTGTGCGAAAGTTGTATTGCATTGGATGTGAATGTCCCCCAAATATAGTTTAAGTAAATTTCAAAACCTACAATATTAGCATGGGTACAACTTTAGGGGGTCATTTGTAGAAATCAGAATCTACAATCACACCTTGAAAACTACTCTATTTTTTTTTGGAAAAATTGGTTCAGTAGCAACAAAAGTTCGTCAATTACGAAAAATATCACTGAAAGTTTCGTGCTCCAGAAAATACCATTAAAAGTTACATGTCTACTCAGAAATTACCAGCGTCTTATATTCTGAACAAAATGCCCTTGCACCTTGATTCAGCTGCAACAAAATAGTCCAGTATACATGCAACAGTTCTTTGATCTCGGTGCCTATCTCCTCGGCGACTCGAGGTCAATAACTGCAGCGACTAAACCTTTTTTTTCGAAAGATCTGGTAACACTTGGTGTTCCAGCATATATTAATATAAGAAGAAGGTGCCTTATATTAAGAGAAACGAGGCCAAACCGTACATACCTAAGCACTTACAAAGTAAACTACCACAACGCTTCAAGCGTTGACGCGGGAACTATACAACTACACCCTCATCTCCATCAACAAAGCCCATTTGCTGTCAAGCTCACCACCACCACAGTGCAGCAGCTCCGACTCCACAACAACCACCTCAAACCTTGCCACCCTAAACCCTAAACCACCAACGAGCGAAGGCGACATGGTAACCATCATGGATGACGCTAGTGGGCAGCCAATACAAGGAGGAAATCTCTAAAGCAACGCCTCCAAGGAGGGGACGACATCAAAGATGCCGCCGTTGCCTGATCCAGCAAGCTGGAGCTTGGTTTTCACCCAGATAATCCTCATGGTTCGCTATTACAGAGACATCCCGACAATGCCTCCATCGAGGAACACGGCACCCAAAAGGTGTCGCCATTTCCAGCTCAGCAGAAGCGCCGAGCAGGGCATACGCCCAGAGCCCCAACCACAAGTGCAACATCTGCACCACCACGCCACCAATCCCATAGAGCTTCAGCGTACAATGCAACAACACCACGCCACCGCCGGCCAAGATTCCAGCCTTCATCCTGCATCCCTCATCAACACGAGCCGCCGCCGCGCCCCTGGCCAACACACACCGCCCCGCGTCCTGCGTCAACGCGAGCTGCCGTCACGTCCCTGACCAACGCGCTAGCCCCCGTGTCCCATGTCGACGCGAGCTGCCGTCGCGTCCCTGGCCGACGCGCGCGACGCCCGCGTTCCTCGTCGACGCGAGCCACTGTCGCGCCCCTGGCCGACGCACGCAGCACCCCACGTCCCTCGTTGACGCGAGCCGCCACCGCGCCCTGGCCGACGCGCGCAGCCCCCGAGTCCCTCGTCGACGCGAGCCGCCACCGCGCCCATCCATCGCGCCCGTACCCTCACCGACAACCGCCGACACCAAATCTGGCCATGGAGACCTCAGATCCGGCCGGGACGACTTCAAATCTGTCGCCGAAGTCCCCTGCGCCATTCGCCATTGCCCCTTTGGAAACTCGCTTTGGAGAGGCTCTTCGGATGAGGAATTGCCTCGCCGCCTCCGTCCTTGTGCCGGCACGATTTGGCTGCTCGGCTCTCTGGCAGCGGCGCGGTTGGGAAGGGTGGAGGGGAGGTGACGGCGGGGGTGGGGTAGGGTTCCGACCCCAGTGTTTGCTATCCAGCGACTAATTTTTCATCCGTTTGTACAATCCTCTCTGGTTCCAACATCGATCTGTGCTCCCAAGTCCATTTCCACTCGGAGTCCACTGTCATTTCTGCATCTCGCAGCAAACAAAACCCAAACTGCTAGCCACTTTTCTTTTGATTGCTGTGGTGGGATTCAAGTGGAGATCCAAGGGAGATTCCTTTCGGGATCTTCCCTGACCAGAGGGATGGAGGACCTGGAGGCATGCTGGGGAAGATGAGGTTTACAGAGGAGTTCACAATGGGGGAGGATCTTTGGGCAAGGGAAAAAACAAAGCTGCTCAGGTCTCAGATTCCAGGTAAAGACTGCAAAGTGATAGGAGACAATCACTGAGCAGGGGCGGAGAAAGCGCGAGACACCTGGAGGAGAGGAGGGCGGCGGCGATTGGGGGAGCGGGGCGGCGGGTGCTGAGCAGAGGGGGGCGATGTCTCGGAGGCGCATCTGGAGAACGACGGACGCCGCAAGAGAGAGGAACATATTCTGTTGTGTTTGTTCGACAGAGGATGAGAGAAGAACGAGAGTAGCTAATGTTTGCTCAAGGGCCCTTGAATCATTTTCCCTACTCATTGTAAGGAAAATGCTAAACTCCGAGTAGACACACATCTTTCAATAGTATTTTTCGAGATGCAAAACTTTAGGTGGTAGTTTTTGTAAGTGACGAACTTTCGATGCTACTGAAACAATTTTCTTCTTTTTTTTCTAAACCCTAAAAGAACCAGTTGGGAGAAATACACGTTTCACCTGCCAGAATCTACCCCACCTGTGTATCCGCCATTGATCAAAAATTAGCCCAATTAAATCACCGTTGATCTTGCCATACAATTTTGGAATAGGTGGGGCCATTACATTCTGTAATGGTAGGCGTCATTCGTAGGCCAAAAAACCTGACATAGCGTTTCTTTTTTTCACCGATGGATTTTTCTACCCGCTCACCGCAGCAGCCCCCAATTTCACGCAGTACTTGTTTCCTTCCTCGCGTTGATTTCTTTCCATTCCTCCTCCTGTCCCTCAGATCAATACGTAGTTGCTCGCCGCCACCACGCTCGTGCCCCCCTATTAGCTTGCCAGATCCCTCCGCCGCCGCCGTCGACGCCGAGGATGGGAGCGTCGTCCGCATGACCGCGTCTACGGCTCCAATGGCTGCGGCCGTCGCCTGGATTCTCCGCGTCTTGCTCCTCTACAAGACTGCCGCGCCTGTGCGCCTCCGCGTCTCAATCAACTCTACCCTACCAGTTACGCAACTTTGCGACGTCGGCTCGGCTGCGTCCAAGGTTCTCGCGGCGTCGAGGTTCTGGGCGGCATCGACGTGCTGGCAGCGTCGAAGTGCTGGCGGCTTCTATGGTTCTGGCGGCGTCAATCGCCGACGAGAGTGAGCAGCGTGCGGGCGGCTAGGGTTCTTATATCCTTTGAACGAGTAATCTGTTCCTCCGCTGCTACATAGCGAAGATAAGTGGCATATGTTTCGTTTTCGCCATTTGGATCCGATCTTGCACTTGGGGCTTTTTTGCTAGCTTTTGATCTCAATCCCAATCCCGTCTCCTCTGATTTGATCAAGGATTCTCGATGACCATATTTGCGCCGACGTGGTGAGCTTGTTGGGTGGATTCGCGCTGCTGTCTGCTCGACACCGACATCCTCGTCGTCGACCAGAGCTCGATGCCGCCGTCAATCTCGAGCTTCCCTTTCTTGCACCTCCTCGGTTGAAGTCTGAAGACGGCGCTGGAGGTTTACCCGTCTCAAGTGTGGATGCAAGGTTTGTTCCCTTTTCCATTGATTCGATCTGGGTGTCTTCATTGAATCATTGGTTGAGATGAGATCGGCAGCCACGGGCACCAGATCGAAACCATTTCTTCTCATGTGTGTACTCCTTAATTTATTCATCCAGCCGTATCTGTAGGTTGCTACTTCGATCCTCCAGCTGGTTTATTTTCATAGGCATCTGGTGGCGTGGTGTTTTGAGTCCCCTTCTATGTTGGCACTGCAATTGATTGATTTTAAGGGCCAAAAAAAAATTCTCAGTGCTAATGTTTGTGCCTATCCGGGTCCTACTGCTTCGGCATTTAATCCAATGGTTATAGCATGCTTATTATGTGGCTATGTTTGATTTAGTGTTACATCCTACAGGAACGAGCTGGAAGCAAAGCTTTTATATGATGATGGCTTGAATAGCTAACTCTACTACCAGCTGTCAGTGACATGTGTCATTGCAGGTAAGGATGGTTGTTCATTTTTTCCCCTTTCCATACATATTTTGTTTCTGGAGAAGCATGCAATTTCATGTTTTCAGTATTTAATACTTTCACTTTTCTTAAACAAACAATTCAACAGTGGCACCTTCGTTTGTTCACCTGATTTGTGATTGTTACATTTACACACAAGATTTCATCATGTATATGTCATTAATGTCACTCATGCAAGGATTTACAAAATCTGTATGATTTCTTTTGCATTTCTTTCGAAGGCTTCTGACTAATTCAACGATTATTTTGGTTGATTTACAAAATCTTTATCATGGAGCACTGAGACAACTTTTTGGTCTGATGATATGTTGGGGCGCAGCAACAATGTTTCCAACGGACATCAGCGAGGTCCGATGCAAATCCATTGATTTGCCATTGCTCTGCTGCTCTGCTGAGGGAAGGGAAGGAGCCCATTGCTTTAGTCAAAAAAGGTGCAATCAAACATCAGTTCCGTTAGTGTAATTTTGAATAGCACTATTTCTTTGATGATGCTTCCTCGTGACAGTAAAGATAAGTGGGCTGAATTGACGCTGCAGGAGGGAGGATCAACTGGTTTCTTCTGTTTGGTTTCCAATTGGTAAGTCCATCACTTTTTAGTCCATAAACCTCTGCTTGCTAATATTAGCTGAAAGTGAATAGGTAATTTGTTGCCTATAACACACCAGCAAGTGTGGTTTTCTTTTCTTGTACTCTTTTACAACGTTTTCTCTTATGGAAATTTGTAGTTTGTGACTATTAGTTGGATGGTGATTTGCACCTGCAGATTTCACGTGTGACCAATTAATGGTATATTATATTCTGTTAATTTCATTTTGTGAAAAAACATTGTAGCAGAAAGACGTTTTTTCTTCAGTTTCAGAATTTCATTTGACTGATAAATAGTGGTGCTCCATAAACAATCACTTAAGTATTGGTTCTCTGCATGTTTTGTCTTATGCTAA
This sequence comes from Eragrostis tef, assembly GCA_000970635.1. Taxonomy (NCBI): domain Eukaryota; kingdom Viridiplantae; phylum Streptophyta; class Magnoliopsida; order Poales; family Poaceae; genus Eragrostis; species Eragrostis tef. The sequence continues at coordinate 45,261 of LAPY01004178.1, forward strand.
TGGTGAAAAAACCTTTGTTGTAGAACTCGTACCAAGCAGTTTCTCATGACTCATGAGTGCTAAAGGATGTTACAAGAGCTGTTCCTGTCCTGCACTGCACGGCCATCTGAGTTGACAAGGTGATGATATCTCGGACTTCTCTTTTCGTGTGATAAGTCTGTATTGCCAATTCAGTATAAATACGAGTCTAACCCAATGATTTTTCACGTGTTCATTGAATTGCTGGATAAAGAGATACAGCAAAAGGTGAACTTGGGCAGCCAAGTGGACCTACATCTTTTATTGCTCTTCTTGCTTTGTGCATATTTTAACTTGGGCAGCAAATGAAGCTTAATTTTTTCGGACTGCATAAGTTCGATTGCTAGAGCTAAAATTTAACTTAGAACAATGGTGTGGTTCTCTGAAAATTTTAGTCTCGATCCATCAATGGTATTGCGGATAGTAAATAAGGTGCCGGTAGTTCCAATTATGGTCTGAACTCATGCGTTATTGGTTTGAATTTTTTGGCGGTGCAATGAATGTTATTTAATTATTGGCATATAACAATTGACTAAATTTACATCTTTATGACTATTGTGATTAATTTTTCCTGTTTATAGTAGTTGTATTATTTTGTTTGAGTTCTAAGTACAATTTTTGTTTATTGATCAATAAAGGTCCTAGAAGTAAAAGTCAAGTTTAAAATTTTACTCTTTGTAAATATCAGGCATTTAAATTTGTTCGCAATACTAAAATAGATTCTCTCAGGTGTATTGGGAGATATTTCTTTCAAGTGTATTTTTTTCCGATATTTGTCACCATGCTTGGTGTCACGTGTGTTGTTGACTCGTGTTCTCTATAGATTTTTCTTTTGTGAAGGCTCATGGAACGGTTGTCTCATCATAATGACGCGTGGGCAGGGAACATGAAGTTGGCCACAATGCTCTCGGTGCTGGTTGCATTCCGCTCAAGTGTATACTGTTTGCTTTTAAAATTTATTTTGTTGTGCCTTTTCTTTGCTCAGCAACCAGAAAGGAATATGGAAAATGGATATTGTACTTTATTATTTCATTCGTTGTCATTGTTGTAAAAATCAGACCTGCATTCTTTGAGCTAAATGGTGCTGCTTTCCCTCTTTCTGTGATGTGACACCCCGTGTCACTGGAATTCAAATCAAAGCAAAT
>LAPY01004181.1:9825-38851 GCA_000970635.1 Eragrostis tef
CCCTTCCCTGGATTCGAATTCAACAACGCCAAAGCAAGGACTAAGACGCTTCTTATGATCATAACAAGGAGAATGCCTAGCCTGATACACATGATAGAAAGCATGAGGCTCAGGGTTCAACCCTTCGCTAATGCAAGCCCAAGCGAAGCAGACATGGTTGCAACCGCAACAGGGGTAAGCTGATGAAGCTGAAGATGATACAGAGAAAGAACGTGAAGGACGAAAGACGAAGGTGGAAAAGAAAGACCGGCGTCCAGGAAGGATGAAAAAACGACAAACTCATCGTTTCGAGGGCGAAGGCGAACATCGGGAACTTGCTCCGGACCATCCAAAGGAAGACGATTCAAATCGATATCGAGAAGGCCAGACTCTGAGTAATACTTCGAGTAGATACCTCTAAAACAGGAGGCGGAAATTGCCTTCGTGAAACAATAACCAGCTCGAAGAGAATGGAAACCTCTAGGGGCGGCTGCAAACTTCTGCCTAGCCATCGGGGAAAGAAAAGAATTACCTTCGAAAGAAGGGATGCCAACAAGGAAGCCACGGCGGTGAAAAAGACACGGATGGGGAGAGGCGAAAACATCCCATATTTAAAGACCAGCTAAGTGGAAGGGGACATCAGAGTAAAAATCCACAGGACCAAGGACCTAAGCAGCAAAACAAAATATATTAAACAAATGGAAAATCGCAGCAGACGAAAAAACTGCCTCAAGGAAACACCTTCGCCTAATTCCTTTTGACAGTCGAGGGCTAATGTTGGGAAGGTAGCTGCGATCTTACTAAAGGATGGACTGCCGTCCGAAGCAAGACATGTACGAAGAGTATTACTAAGACTGAACCGAAGCCGCTGCGACCTGCATGATCGACAAGTACCATCGAAGGTAAAAAGAGGACTCGGATAATTCTAGGGAAGCACTCAACTCAATACCATCAAGCGGAGAGTCAAGACAGAACGCCAATGGCATGATTGTAAATATGACCTTACTCCCTCTATAAATACAGAGAGGACGGTCTTGTAAGATCATTTGTTTTTCGGGCCACGAGCCAAAGTAACAAGCATTCGAACCACACTCAGCTCTCTCTGAACGCTTGACCCCTTCGCCTGGCACCGCGGGCAAAGGAGGGCTTCACGCACTCTGGACTGCAGGGAACCTGACCCAGAACACCTTCGATCGGGGCCTTCGAGCCAAGAAGAGGGCTTCGCCAACACCGCCCCATTCGACCTGCTACCCTGAGCATCAGGAGGGCTTTGCGGAGTTGAACCGGAGGACGCGACCACCTTCGATAACCCAGAACAAGCTAAACATCATCAACAACACGTTGGAGGGCTTCGACACGTCGCACCCCGACCTTCGATCCCCCAACAAAGTTGGCTGTGATAACATGTTAGAATGGGGAAAATATCCAAAATGTCTTCCTCCAAACCCTAGAAGGATGGGATATATACTCCTATACATAGGCCACTAGATAGGCCTCTATACATGGGCCTCTACACACCAACAATGACTAAAAAAATTATGAAGAAGGTATGGCTCTCAGATTGCTAGGTAATTTTTACCTGTTTCTGTTTTACTTTCTAATTATCTGCCCCTTTCTTTGTTTGGTAGCACTAGTTGATTATAGGCTTCTTTCAGTTCAGCACGCAATAATTATTTTGTTTTAAATATGACAATATTCGGTGCCAAATACAGGCTGCTTTATATATTGTGAAACAAAACAATAACTTTTTACCAATGCCTCTCTTTGGATGGATTGATGCGTCCACGGCAAGGCAGCTCACGACGGCAAGGAGCTTTGGATGCATTGATGCCCATCGAGGGCCGGCTGGTTGGCGACAAGGTGAGGGTTATGCCATGGTGCCTTTCCCCCTTCCTGTTCTTGTTTCTAATTTTTAAATCCGTTTTCTAGGTCGTGTTATGCCTTGCTCGTGTGCAGATCTTCAACAGATTTTGATTTGCGGATTGAGTTTTTCTTTTGTTTTGGTTTTCAGAGTTGTTGATATTTTTTATCTGTTTCTTGATGATTAGGATCTGGGAGGCCCGTGGATGAGATGCTATGCAGGCAAAGTTTGAAAGGTTCCTTCTCACCTTAACCAATAGATATGCTGTGGGAAGGGGACTGGGTGGTTGTGCGCATGCCTGTTCCTTGCAAATTGCAACTGAAAATTTCGTGGCTGCTCCCATACACCAGCAGATCCTTGCTGCTGTGATAGCTAGCGCCTCTTCAGGTTCAGGCCAAGTACCATCTCTCTCTCCTCTCCAAATTTTACTGGAATTATTGACCTACTAAACTTGATCAGATACGTGTTTAGTTGATGATATCGTACTGAAATTGATGGTCACATATGTGTTTAATAGGCAACCATGCAATTAGGTTTGTCATATATTTAATATTTCTAATAAATTTGTTCCTATGCAGTTCGGTGATCTGGAATATCTTTCTCTACTTTGTAATTTGATAGTTGACATGACAGCCAAAATACTTTTTTGGCAACATATATTTGTTGGAATACAGGATTGGTGCTTCATATGGCTGGTTTTTAACTTTGATTGTTGCCATATAAGCTTGCGATGATTTGTTCTTGCCATTTGCGCAAGCAGTTCAGTCATTTTCCTTCTGTCACCGATTCAGATGCTCTTGTATGTGCTAGTACAAGATAGATACAGAGTGTTAGTACAGGATATGATGATCTCCTTGTTTTTTAATATTTGAACATTGGATGCAATTGAGCTCCATATTCCGAACTTCTATCTGTTCATTATTACTCAGTACTTATGCTTTGTTAAAATAATTGAGCTCCAGATCTTCATTTTAATTATATAAAATTTGTTGCGTCTGTGGACTTTGCCTGCGAAATTTAAGACGTCTTTTTATGGTTTAGTTATTCATGCTTTGGGACTCTATCAGCAAAACTTAGTACATGATGAGGTCATGAACATATAATTTGTTAGCTTCGGAAATGAAAATTTTAAATTTAACTTTAAAGAATTATTTTTTCTGTTGTATTAGAGGCCAGATTTTTGGAAATGGTGGCGTGCTGTATTAGAAAAAAGCCTGAACAATTCCTTTAAAATTTTGAACCGCTACTGCCCAATGTTAAAGTATCCAGCTCAAGATTAACTAATGTTGCCTTCCTCTCTAATTGTTTGCAGGTTGTTCGTGTGCTTCTTGTCGGTTTGAGGTTCTGTTAGACTTGGGCGAATGGAAACTTCTGGGTGAGGTGAGTGTTTCGGCTCCATCTTTATTTTTTAACATGTTTCCTTCTTTTGCCAAAACGTGGTTTCCTTCTATGTTTTTTTGCCAACCTGTGTGCTTCTTGCATGTTCGGTGTGGGCTGCTCCTGGGTAGGTCTTTTTGGTGTATGATCTTGGCAGCCTTTTTATAAGATCGTGTTCTTCATATGTTCTAAACAATGAATTGAGTTCTTTGTGTTGATTGATTGGATCAGTAAATATGAGTTTCTTGAGAGCGAAAGTGACTTCCAATTGACTGAAGATGTCTTACGTCCTTCCCGAATGTGCTTCCAGTTACAGACTACAATATCTACAGTATAGGTGATCTTGTCTGTTAGGTTCCTTGATGACTTCCAAAGAAAGGATTTTAGCTCTAATTGATTCATGATTTGATAGAACCAGAAAAGGATATTTTACTGTGAAATAGTTTACAGATTCAGAATTGCAAGTTATTACCTGTTTTTATGCTAGATTTGGGAGAATCCAATGCACATTGAAGAAGCAGCCACTTTTATGATTGTGTTGTTATTTCTTCCTGTTTGTGGATGACAATTTCAGGATTTTCCACAAGATTTGCTCTCCTAAAACGGTGCCTGCTCTTCAGGCGAGTTCGTGACAGATGTGTGATTGTCTTGTATTTACCGCATATGGGGCGCCTTTGGCGTCATCCTCTCTAAAATTTAGAGGGGTCTAAACAAAAAGAATCTTGTTATTTAAGAGTATTAATTGCAAAACTAACTGTAGAAGCCCTGGTCTAATTTGCGAGACGAATCTAATGAGGGTACTTAATACGTGATTAGACAATGGTTACTGTAGCATTACTGTAGCATTATTGTAACAAAACATAGACTAATTAGGCTCATTAGATTCGTCTCGTAAAAATGTACCTATCTGTAAAAAGGTTTTGTCAATAGATTTTATTTAGTACTCTTAAATAATAAGATTCTCGGTCTAAATCTTAGAGAGCCTAAAGCAACGAACGCGCCTATGAGGTTTTGAGGAACCATGGAAGTATTGCCCCATTGTCATGTATGAGTATTGTGTCACTGGCTACTTTCATTGTTGTTTGTGGTAATTTACAGTTGCTCTGTTTGTCGTGTTGGCATATACGAGTATTGTAGTCTGTTGCTGGTTATCCTGAAAAAAAAAACTTTTACCATTCAGATGTGTGGGTCTGATTTCTCAGGACGTGAAATGCAAAACAATTTTTCAGCTTGTGGTCTGCTCCTTTGGTGACCATTGCTGTTATTTTGATGAAAAAGTGGTTGCTTTATCTTGTTTCACATAGGGTCCGAATAAAAATTGTATAAAAGAAACTGATTTTTTTGCTTTTCATACTAAGTGCATAGCTTTGGTTATTGAGTGCGAGGAATAAATAGTCTCTACATTTGGGATCAGAGAGCTGTTGAATTTTACATTAATGAAATATGTGCAGCGGCCTAGGAAGTACCAATCATTGCTATTTTTGTTGGTATGGTTATGAAAAGTTCTAGAGGTTTAATAGCTGGACATACACTATGCTTGTTGCTTATAACTATTCTTTACATCACGGGTGAATAGGTCAGCGCAAACATAGCTTGAAGCTGGTATTTAAATCCTGAGGTTTCTGAAGTCGAAGATTTCCTAAACAAGTATTTACCATCGTCTTGAATGTCCCTGTCCTTTATCAATGATCTTCATCAATTATAGTTTGCCCTATTTTGATCATTCTATGAAACTTCTTATGAAGCAGCATTCTGGCTATTTGCTTTATCCAATCCATTTCAGTTTGCAAAATGATTTGTAGCCTAAGGCATGCCGCTGTATTGTCGTTACTGAACCTGAACTCAAATCTTTGACAAAATATTCAAAGAGATTAACCAATATTCTTCCCAGATTAATACAGTTGCCCTGTTGCAGATGCTTTGATTATTTGTTCTCATTTCATTCCCATTGAAACCTGAACTCAGCTTTTATCTCTGCAGACTCAAGGATAGAAGTGCATTGTTATTATCTTAAGAACTGACGAGCTTCACACGTCGTTGATCTTTCTTGTAACCGGTGCAATGAGTCTGCTCTCCCAAGTGGCAGTAGATATCGCAACTGTACAAGCAACAATTGTACTATCTCAGGCTGCTATGAAACAATTCGAAACGACACCATCTGCGAAGAAATCTTGGAAAAGCTATAATGGGGTAATAAGTACTGTCGTGTCCAGTTGAATAGTGTAACTAATGCTAAGATGCAGACATATACAAGATGATCAGCTATGTATGTACGTAGAACTGCTATGTTCTTTTACGTGTGTATCATACACCTGTGCTACCTTGTTCAATATATTTTGTTGTCAACGCTTTTGTTTTCATCTCGCCCTTTCTAACCTGTCGCTCTGTTTTGTCATGGTTATCTCCCATCGGCGGTAACTGCTTTATCATGCCATAATCTAAAACCTCCGAATAATTGTTTACCATGGTGCAGCTGCAACATAATCTATACATGCTCCTGCTAATTTGCATTAGTAACTTCGTTCCGGCCAAGCAATCAAAAAACCATTAGTCACATCAAAAGAATCACACTAACGAACTTTGCCAATCCAAGTATCCAACCCAAACAAAGCCCTCTCAACGAAAGCAGCAAATAAAAAAACTGTACACGCGGCGCGCGAGCCGGATCCCACTAGTAATCGTCAAAGATGAAAGTCACCACTACCTCGACATTTGGTAACATAAACCCCTAACCCGCTGTTAGCTCCCTCTACTCAGAGTTGATGGTCCGGCACATGAAGCCCAACTGGAACAAAGCCGCGGAACCCGGCCCAAGAAGCCCAACGTGCGAGTTGCTGGAAATGAGTGGACCAATTGAGCCTGGCCTAGTACTACAAGTACCAGAGAGAGGAGAGGATACACCATCGATGATTGTAACCAGATATTGGTACTCATACAATTCCTCTGTTATAGTTCTTACTTTCTCCCCAATCTATCCTTGTGCGCGAACTTCTTCTCCTACCTCCCGCTTCTGCTAACATTTGGTATCAGACGTCTCTGATCCTCGGATCTGGCCCAATCCCTCTACTTCACTCGCAAGGCAAAGATGGCCGGCGTGATAGATCCCAACATCAAGCTCGCGCTCGAGACGCAGACCTTCGAGCGTAGACCAAGGCGTTCCTCGAGGAGCTCGACAAGCGCTTCACCAAGCAAGACGAGAAGTGGGAGGCATGCCTCGGCGCGCTCGAGTCGGCGTCTTCCCTCTCCGCGGGCGATCCAGAAGCTGTGAAAGCGGCAGTCGAGGTCGCGGTCGAGGAGCACATCGCGGCGCTCGAGTCTCAGGCGGCGGAGAACCTGAACCTGTTCGAAGCGGCTTCAACGACTCGTGTTGCGGCTCTTGAGTCGGCTGCCTCTGCGTTCGAGTCTTGGAGGCCCTGCATCGAGCACGCCATGGGCGACATCAAGCTCTCCGTCGATGCAGTGCGGACCGAGCTGTCCAAGTACAATTCCAAGTGGGATCGGGAGATGCGCGAGACCGGCTCGTTCAAGCCGAGCATCCTCGGTGATCCGGTGGCAACCTCCTCGCGTCCTCATGCAGGAGCTGCTCCCGATGGCCCCGATGGGCACCGCGTCGACTCTACTACCCAGCTTCATGCGTTTGGTTCTCACCACCAAATCCATGACCCAGCCAATGGTATGGGCACGAACCCTCCTGCCAGATCTCGTAGTGCTGATTCATTTCCTCTACTCCACATTGAGTCACACAACACTTCTCACTCGTATGACCACCGTACTCATCATACTGGTAAACTTCCCAAGATGAATTTCCCTCACTTTGATGGCGACAATCCCAAGCTCTGGCAGTCCCATAGTGTTAACTACTTTGAGATGTATCATGTCGATGAGTCAGTTTGGGTTAGAGTGGCGTCAATGCATTTCACTGGTGTCGCTGCTCGTTGGCTTCAATCTATTGAGAAGAAGCTTTCCTATATTAGTTGGTCATCCTTCTGTACTATGGTGCTTGAGCGTTTTGGACGCGATGAGCACGAGATGCTTGTTCGCCAATTGTTTCACATTAGGGAAACTGGCACTGTAACTGATTATGTGGAGCAGTTCTCGTCCTTAGCTGACCAACTTTATGCCTACGAATCTGCACCTGATCCTATGTACTATAAAACTAGATTTATAGATGGGCTGCGTTCAGATATCAAATCTTCAGTTATTGTTCAACGACCTTCTTCCTTGGATGCTGCTTGTGTCTTGGCTGCATTGCAAGAAGAAGTGGGTGATCTGCACCGGCATAGGGAGTATCGGAAGCATGAATTTCCCAATACATCAAAGTTGCACTCATCTTCCAAGTATTCTTCTCAAGGTCCTCATCCACTATTGCCTCCTCCGCATACTGAACGTGCTGTGGTTGACGACAAACGCACATCAAAGGCTGCCAAGGCACGAGATAAGTTGGAAGCTCTCAAGGCTTACCGCATGGCCAAGGGCCTTTGCAAGATATGTGCAGAGAAGTGGCAACATGGCCACAAATGTGCTACAAATGTTCAACTCCATGCAGTACAAGAGTTTTGGGATTTCTTTTCAGATAATGATGCAATTTCTGAAACTGACACTGCCTCTGATGAGCAGGTATTCTTAGCTCTATCAAATGCAGCAGTTACTGGTAAGGATGCTCCTAAAACAATGAAGCTGTGGGGTAAGATTTAGAATTTGGATATTCTTATACTGATCGACTCGGGTAGCTCCAATTCATTCCTGAGTTCTAGATTGTCGTCTCATCTATCTGGCGTTTGTTCTTTGGATAAATCTGTCAGAGTAACTGTTGCCGATGATGATGTGATTTCTTGCCAAAAGTACTTACCAGCTGCTCTGTGGTCAGTTGGCCATTGTGAATTCAATCCTACCATTACACTATTTTGACCTCATAGTGGGTATGGATTGGTTAGAAGCTCATAGCCCAATGAAAGTCCACTGGGGTGCAAAATGGCTGTCTATTCCTTACAAAGACTCTACTGCTGTTCTGCAAGGCTTGACAACAGAATTGCCTTCCCATTCAATTGTGCAGTTGTGCAGTATTGCTGCTGATATGAATGTTGATGTTGATTTCCAGCAGTTGCCAGCAGCTATTCAATCTCTTTTGATTCAGTTTGCTTCAGTTTTTGAGAAGCCTACAGAGTTACCTCCCAGTAGGGATTGTGATCATGAGATTCCACTCATACCTGGTGCTACTCCTATCAATATCAGATCATACAGATATCCACCTGCTCTAAAAATAGAAATTGAAGCTCAAGTACAATAAATGCTGTAAAAGGGTATTATACAGATTAGCACCAGCCCCTTCTCATCTCCTGTGCTATTGGTCAAGCAGAAGGACATGTCTTGGCGTTTCTGTGTGGATTTCAGGCATTTAAATGCTCTCACCATCAAAAGAGTGTTTCCTATTCCTATCATGGAAGAAATTTTCAATGAGTTGTCTCAGGCTTCCTGGTTTTCTAGTCTGGACCTTACTGCTAGCTTTCATCAAATCAGGCTCAAGTTAGGTGAAGAGTACAAGACAGTATTTTCGACTCATGAAGGCCATTTTGAATTCAAAGTGTTGGCCTTTCGGTTATCTGATGCTCAAGCCACTTTCCAGGGAGCTATGAACAAAACTCTCAAACCCCTGCTCAGAAAGTGTGTGATTATGTTTTTCGATGACATCCTGGTCTACAGTCCCACTCTGGAAGCTCACATTGATAACCTTTGACAAGTCTTACAGCTTTTGCATAAGGATCAGTGGAAAGTAAAATTTTCCAAGTGCTCTTTTGCTCAGAGGAAGCTTTCTTATCTGGGCCATATTATATCTCAGGACGGAGTTGCTATAGATCCTACCAAGGTAGCCAGCATCATCAATTGGCCTCAGCCTAAAAATGTGAAGGAACTACGTAGTTTCCTGGGATTAGCAGGCTATTACAGGAGATTTGTGAGAAATTTTGGTATCATTCCCAAACCATTGACAAATCTTCTCAAAAAGGCAACCCTGTTTATCTGGACTTCTGAAGCTGAACCTTCTTTTTCTGCTCTTAAACAAGCTTTGAGTTCAGCTCCAGTCCTACTTCACAAAGCCATTTTGTGTGGAAACTGATGCAAGTGGTACTGGTGTGGGTGCAGTGCTCATGCAGGAAGGCCACCCAATAGCTTTTATCAGCAAGCCTTTGGGAACCAAAACTTTGGGACTGTCTACTTATGAAAAAGAATATTTAGCTATCTTACTGGCTGTGGAGCAATGGAGACCATATCTTCAATATGGGGAGTTCATAATCAAGACAGATCACCAAAGTTTGTCACATCTCAGTGAGCAGAGATTGAATACCCATTGGCAGCAAAAGGTCTTCACCAACCTACTAGGCTTAGAATACAAAATCCAGTATAAGAAAGGGGTAGAAAATCAAGTTGCTGATGCCCTCTCAAGAAGACCTCACTCTGATCATTCTGATCACATTTTGGCTATTTCTACAGTTTTCCCTCAGTGGTTAGAAGAGGTTGTTTCTAGTTATACCTCTGACCCAAAGTCATCCTCTACGATTACAGCTTTGTCTGTCAATTCTACTACCAAACTTTTCTCTGCACAATGGTATATTGAGATACAAGAATAGGATCTGGATTGGAGAAGATCCTCAATCAGAGCAGAAGATTATCACTGCCATGCATAGCAATGCTATTGGTGGGCATTCTGGTATACCAGTTACCTAAAGGAGGATTAAACACCTGTTTGCTTGGTTTAAGCTTAAAGCTTCTGTTGCGGCCTTTGTGAAATCTTGTCAGGTATGCCAGCAAGCCAAGCCTGACAGGAGTAAGTATCCTGGTCTCTTACAGCCATTGAAAGTTCCCACTGGTGCTTGGCATGTAATTTCACTGGATTTTGTTGAAGGCCTACCTATCTTTGGTTCTGCAAATTGCATCCTGGTAGTGGTTGACAAATTCTCCAAGTATTCTCATTTTGTTCCTCTCAAACATCCATTTTCTGCTGCATCCGTTGCAAGGGTGTTCATGGATAACATTTACAAACTACATGGCATGCCTCAAGCCATAATTTCAGACAGAGACAAGATTTTCACCATCAATCTTTGGCAAGAGTTGTTCCATGTAGCCAAGGTAGAGCTTAAGATGAGTTCCTCCTACCACCCGCAGGCCGATGGTCAGACAGAACGTGTCAATCAGTGTATGGAGACATTCTTGCACTGCTTTGTTCATTCCTGTCCCTCATAGTGGAGTCGTTGGCTATCTCAAGCTGAATTTTGGTACAACACGAGTTTACACTCATCCCTGGGACGCTCACCATTTGAAGTCCTTTATGGATATGCTCCCACCCATTTTGGTGTCAGTCCTTCTACAACTTGTGCAGTCTCTCACCTGGATGAATGGTTGCGCGAGCGTGAGCTCATGTCTTCACTGATTAAACAACACCTGCTTCGTGCTAAGGAGCGAATGAAGCGACATGCCGACAAAAATAGAACTGAACGAGTGTTCAAGGTTGGAGATAGGGTGTTTCTGAAACTGCAACCTTATGTGTAGTCATCTATCGCTCAGCGCTCAAGCCAGAAGCTAGCTTTCAAGTTCTTCGCCCCCTTCACAATCCTGCAATGTGTTGGTAATGTTGCCTATAAGCTGGATCTTCCACAGGTAAGCACTGTTAATCCAGTTTTTCACATATCACAGCTGAAGCAAGCCATTGGTCCTTCTCAGCAACTGTCCAGTTCCCTGCCTGATACTTGGATTCACAATCAAGTTCCAGTCAAGATTCTGCAAAAGCGAATCAGCACTTGGACTCTCATCCTTTACACAGGTATTAGTTAAGTGGTCCAACCTTCCTGATGACTTGGCTACATGGGAAGATTTCGAACATCTGAAGCAATTGTTTCCACGAGCACCTGCTTGGGGGCAAGCGGTGTCTAAAGGAGGAGGAGATGTTAGCACCTCTACTGTTGATGGTCCGGCACATGAAGCCCAACTGGAACCACGCCGCGGAACCCGGCCCAAGAAGCCCAACGTGCGAGTTGCTGGAAACGAGTGGACCAAGTGAGCCTGGCCTAGTACTATAAGTACCAGAGAGAGGAGAGGATAGACTATAGATGATTGTAACCAGATTTTGGTACTCATACAATTCCTCTGTTATAGTTCTTACTTCCTCCGCAATCTATCCTTGCACGCGAATTTCTTCTCCTACCTCCCGCCTCTGCTAACACCCGCATAACCAACACCAGCGACGAGACAAAGCCTTCTCTGCCGCGTCGCACCGCACGCACCCACCCGCGCCGGTTCTCTCTCTCCGACACGCTATAGCCTGAAAACTCTAACCCTTGCCAGCATTAAAAGCCACAGGCAGCGGCTCCTCGCCGCGCTGTCCGCAACCACGCTACGCTCCGTACTATCCTCTTTGACCAGCTGTGACAGCCCGGAGACCCTGCCCACGAGTGGTTTCAGGGCTCAGGCCACAGTGCATTATTCTTGCACCTGATGAAACACACTTCTATTTTGACATAAAGCATGCGTCATGGACCTTGGTGGCTTCATTTGGTGACTCGATCGAAATAGAATGTTAGATCTCTTCAATGGAAACAGCAACTAACTATGGCTCTTGGCCCTTCCCGCATCATACAAGAATATTGGATCTCCTCTTCCTATTCGATCTCTATGTGTGTTGTGCTGCTACTCGATGAAGAGGCTGGCCAGCTATCTAAACTGCAGTGATGTTTGCAATTGCATGCTCCCCCTCGCATAGCTATGTGGGAGGTCGGTGTTGTTGCTGGCTAAGCGGTACATATTTTCATGGCCGCGACACTTATCCACTTGTGGCATCGCTGCCTCGTGCTGGAGGACAGGAGTGTAGGACGGAACAAGAAGAAAAACATGGCGAGTGGGACTGCAATTATGGTTCCTATGCAAGGTTAGAGATTCCTGATTCTGTTCCCAAACGAATTATTAAAGAATAAAATGCTACATGACCCCTTTTTATGGAGTATATTGAGAGGGCATCAGAGCATCTCCAAGAGAGCGTCATAAAGATCCCTTTAAATAAAAATATTATGATTCAATAAAAAACCCTATCTCTATCTGGACCCAAAACCACCACAGTTTTTTTCATGGTTCCTAAACTCTTCTCATAATTTGTAACTACAAACAGAAAAAGAATTGTGTCTCTCATTCCTTCTTTGTTAATAGAATCAATGTTTTTGTGACCCCAAATGTTGATATGGCCAATCAAAAGTGTTTTGATCCATTTTTAGGAGGGACTGTTGGAGGAGAGCAAAATTGCCCCTCATAATTTTTAATCGCTCTCAAAAACAAGTTTAGAGCATCTCCAAGAGAGCCCCATAAACCTCCCTTAAATCAAAATATTAGGATTTAATAAAAAAACCATCTCCAACAGTACCCCAGAACCACCCCTAGTTTTTTCACAGTCTCTAAACTCCTCTCATTTGTAGCTACAAACAGAGAAGAATTGAGGCTCCTATTCTTCCTTTTTTTCTAATAGAAATAATGTTTTTTTGCCCCAAAGGCTGATATGTCCCAAGCAAAAGTTTTTTGATCCGCTTTTAGGAAGGGATTTTTGAAGGAGCGAAGAAAAATTGCCTGTCATAATTTTTTGAGTTAATCGGGTCAATTTTATGGAAGACTGTTGGAGATGCTCAAGATGCTCTCAAGTAACCTAATATGTATGAATAAAATATATAGTAATAACAGCAGGTGCCGCCGATAAGGGAATGTAAGATCATAATCCTGACGCAATTGACGGGCCAGCCGGCGCATGCTAGCCAAATCGCTGACTTTTGATGTGGAAAATTCCTCAACATATTGATTTTTGCTCCCATTGCAATCTAGGGCAGGATATCTTAACATGGCCAGATCAGACACATAAAAGAATATCGTAACATGATAACTGAGGTAGAGCGCCGCCGGTCAGTTCATGTTTATATAGTAGTATATTTATGGTCGTTGGGAGTATTAGGTTGCTGTCTAGCTTATGCCAACGACCAATAAAGAACTTAACCGATAATTCTTGGTCAGAGGGGATATTATTAAGAAAAGTTTAGGAATTAGCGACGACAATAATGATTGCAAAGGCTAAGCTAGTTTAAAATCTATATAGATATCCTCCAGATAATTACACCAATCAGTGTAAGTTGCCAGTTTTTTTAATCTGATTTTATGTTTCCCTCCTCATCGTTGCAGTCCACCGCCGCCTCCCCTCACTCCACCGCTGTCTCGGTCTGGGTTGCCAGTTTTTTTAAAAAAAAACTGCTTCTCTGTATCGTGATTTCAACTCCCAGATCAACATTGCCTCGTTGGCATCGTCACATCCCTCTCGCTAATATATATATACAGTACGTGCTGTCACCAAAGGTCGATCGAATACAACCTTTTGTTTGCATCCGAGGGTGCCCAGTTTCTTCAGAGCAATCAGCCAAATCGTGCATGCAATAATCCTTGCTATGCTACTCCAGCTAGCCGCAGTAGTGGTGCTCGCGGCGGCAGCCGCCCACGCCGCTGAGCAACAAACTTCCCAGCGGCCGATCACCCTCCCTGGATGCCCCGACAAGTGCTTCAACACCAGCATCCCCTACCCCTTCGGCGTCAAATCTGGCTGCTACTTCGACTCCAGCTTCTTCGTCGAGTGCAGCGAGCGCACGGCTCCCGGCGCCAACCTCGGCGTGCCACTCGTGTACAACATGACCGGCTACTACATCGGCGACAGCGACAACCCAGGCGTCCTCCCCATGACGAACGCGTCGTGGTGGACGGTGGAGCTCATCGACCTCGACGTCGCGCGGGGCGAGGCGCGGGTGGGCATGCCGGTGAGCTCCGACTGCAGCCTGAACGAGACCTACCACGCGCTCAACATGTTCAGCATGACCGTCAACGACTCCGACGGCACGTTCCTCTTCTCCGCGACGCGGAACGTGCTCGTCGGCCTCGGCCAGAGCGTCCAGGCTCGGGTCTCCGGAGAGATGAACCTCTCCAACATCTCGTCATCCTGCAGTTCACTCTTCGACAACCCACTGGCGATGCAGAACGGGTCGTGCTCGGGGCTTGGTTGCTGCCAGGCGAATTTTCCGCCGGGGCTCAGCGACCTTGCCGTCGGCATGAAGCGCCAGAGGAACACCATGTGGGTGGAGTTCCCGTGCACCTACGCCATGGCGGTGGAGAAGTCGTGGTACAACTTTTGCACGGAGGACCTCGTCGGCTTCGATGACTACAACAGAATTCCCCGAAGCGTCCGGTCGTGCTGGACTGGGCGATCAGAAATGAGTCGTGTCCGGCGGAAGGCGATCGGCTGCCCATGGCTTGCCGCAGCGTCAATAGCCGCTGTGTTAACGCGACTACGGGCCCTGGGTATCTCTGCAAGTGCAAGGATGGTTTCGACGGCAATCCGTACATCCCTGATGGATGCCAAGGTACACACGTATCAACACAAGGTTTCAGTTTCCCAGCTAGTTTAGTTTCCGCTATTGTACACTCCAATTCTAAAATTGCCGCGAGCGTCGACATTCCCGAGAGAAAAAAGAAAATTCTACAGTTCAGGCATTCGAAAACAGAGAAGGTTAAACTTTAAATGTGCACCGTCAGATCTCCATCAGATGAACCTGTGCTCTAATGTCCGTCAATAACTCTAATATTCAGAACTGGTTGAGTTTCAGATGAATTCAAAACTCAATCACCATAAATTAGCTAGATATATGTCACTTTTTCTGTAATCAGCGGAATGTAGGGGCAATCATTGGCTTGAGCCGTAAAAAAAAGTTGAATAATAATTGAGGACTATTCTTAAGAAGAAGGCGTAACAAGAATTATTGCAATATCTGCCTTTCATATCATGCATTAACTAATTAAGATGCTTATAGATATTGACGAGTGTGGACTTCAAGATTTATATCCATACCATGGAGTCTGCAAGAACAGGGTAGGCGGCTATGATTGTCGCTGCAAATTTGGAACCAAAGGTGACGGAAAAAGTGGTTGCACGACGATGTTTCCCCTCCTGGCAGTTGCTACTACACTTGGTAAGAAAGTCTAATGTCACGTACACTCCCTCCTTAACAAAATAGATATTGTTTCCACCAAAATGATTCGATACAGAAAAAACATCTTGCAATTTTTTATCTTTCTTAGTATTCATAATATTAGTATTTTTGTGAGAGTACAATTTTTCAGTATATGAATTTATTCATTCCATTAAACAAGTTCTAGCCAGATCTCTGGCCAAATGAAGGGACACAAATTTAGTGCCTTAACAAACCACTGTTGCCATGCACATAATTTTTATTGACTATAATAAAACAATAGACATCATTCATTTTTTTATGATTACACAATACAACTCAGACACTCACAACACACCAACATCTGCAAAATTACCGAGATAAGAACTGCAGAGTCTGATTCCAAAATTGATATTTTTACCCAATCCTTAGCCTTGAAGCTAGGTCGATTGCTTCCACACCAGTTATGATGCTTCCTTTGTGATCATGGATCACTACACCTCATCCACCTTCACTTCTGGTTTCATCAAAAATACCCATCAAAATTTCTTTCAGACGATCACAAGTCTGGTGCCTCCATTTACCTATAAACTTGTCTACTTTCCTTTTCACAAAGTGTCAACTGTATTGGACGGAGGGAGTAATGTTTAATTCCTTTTTTGTTGATAAAAGTACTAAGATGCACATTTTTCTAGTATGTACATGAGTTTTTTTTAATTTTAACATATATTGTAATTTTATCTATTGATTACGCAGGGGTTATTGGTGTTGCAGCGCTCGTGGTTATTGGAGTGTTATTTAAGCTTCTTCTGGTAGAAAAAAGAAAAACAAGAGAATTTTTTGAAAAGAATGGTGGGCCTATACTTGAAAAGGTTAATAACATTAAGTTATTCAAAAAGGAGGATCTGAAGTCAATTATACAAAAGCATAATGTTATTGGAAAGGGTGGATTTGGGGAGGTTTATAAAGGGATTCTTGATGGCCAACTAGTTGCAGTTAAGAAGTCCATTAATGTGGACAAGTCACAAGAGAAGCAGTTTGCAAACGAGGTCATCATCCAGTCAAGAGTCATCCACAAGAACATAACCAAGCTCATAGGTTGTTGTCTAGAGGTGGATGTCCCAATGTTAGTCTATGAGTTTGTTCCACAGGGGAGCCTCCATGACATTCTACATGGGAATAACAAGGTGAGCCTGAGCTTAGATAGACGTTTGAACATCGCTGCAGGAGCAGCAGAAGGGGCTGGTCTATATGCATTGAAAAACATCCACTACGATATTGCACGGTGATATAAAACCTGGCAATATACTTTTGGATCACAACTTTGATCCAAAAATCTCTGACTTTGGGATCTCGAGGCTAATAGCCATTGATAAAACACACACAAAATTTGTGATGGGGGATATGTGCTACATGGATCCAGTATATCTTCAATCCGGCTTGTTAACAAAGCAGAGCGATGTGTATAGTTTTGGGGTTACTCTTCTGGAACTCTTAACTAGGCAAAAAGCTGCATTAGGCGAAAACGGCAGACTGGTTAAAGCTTTTCTCGATGCCTATACAGAGGAGAAGGGAGCAATTGAGCTATTTGACAAGGAAATTCTAGTAGGAAGCAAGACTGAAGTACTCAAGAAACTTGCAAGGCTCATAGTGGAATGTCTAAAGCTTGACGTAGATGAAAGGCCAGAGATGATAGACGTGGCTGAAAGACTTGAAAGCATGAAGAGATTGCACAAAATCGAATCCGGTGCATGTGGTAGTACCAATACAGAGTCAACCAGATTCGCCTGATGCTGGCAAGCACTACTGAGGCCTCTGACCACGTTAAGCTACAGAACAAGATGCAAGTGATGTTTTTCTTCTTTCATTCGAATACATTAGTGTGGAAGTTTTCCTTGTTGAGTTGTTGTGAAACATGTTGAGCTTTATTGTGATGCCTAGTATCAAATGTGGTCAGCATTATGCTGTTGCATAATAGTATCAAATTTGTAAGATGTACTTGCTGTTTTACTTATGTCCAGAATATGTAATGGTTGAAAAAAGGAAGATAAGGGTACTGTTGTGAAATTCGCTACAGTTGCCATTTAATTCCTCACTTGTGAAAGGATAAATGATGGTGACATCACGAATCGTTAGAATTGCCTTGCTGTTGATCAATAGCTCTGGCCTTATACTGGCGTTACACTGCAGCTTGAATTGTATTGTAACTGCATTCAGAGCTGAAAAAATGGAACATTTCGAAAATGCAGGCTAGAGCAAAAGGCCAGTTGAAATTCCAACTGTACCGACTGGGAACCAAAAATATATGCAGTCGCCTCCGCTGTAGGCCCATTAAGGTGGACACTAACTGTAATAACCCGGATTTTCGCACTGGCTTAGGATATGATATTTGCTTGATGGATCATTGTTTGGTAGCCGTAACCTTTATGGTCTGTTGCAGTTTATTATAAATACTAATAGTATCCAAAAAGAAAAGAGACAAGCTTTATACACTAAGCTATAATCAAACATATAATATTTACAAGCAACGGTCAAACTTGATGACCATTGTGTTGGTCAAGTAAATAATTCATAAGTCGATGCACACTAAAAGCAACGTTACTTTCAAATGAGTTTGCAGCCAAATTCGAATTCAAATCATGTTCTGAAATTATAAGTTCATAACAATATGAAAGAGCATATACTCATATATGCAATCTTATATATCCTTCAACTCTCAAAGCTAAAATAATAAATATGATGATCTGCTCATGATGTCACTATATACTTGGACAAATAAAGATGTAACATTAAAATATTATCTGCACACCAAAATACCCAATCATGCTTTCTTTTTTTAGAAAAGGGAATATGCATTAATATTCCAGCCTCTGTATCGATTGATACATATAGCTGTCCATTATTACAAAGAGCGACCAAAAAGATACGCCGAATGAATCACAAATGTTCATGACATCCATGTCAAGCATCAACATTATTTCAACTAGCAGACAGTCTATTACTAAAGCACCATCCATTAGATGCGAAGGTTTCCATCGCTGTTGTCTCAAGCACACGACACCCCCAGTTTATTCGGGATCTTTCCTCCTCTTTCAGCAGCAGTGCCCAGAATCAAATCCAGTACATTCCTCTGAATACCACCTGCATAGAAGTAAAAGCTCGTGTGTTGTCAAAAACATGATCATTGCGACTTAAACCAATCGCCCAACATATCGCAGATGCTCCCACCAAGGCTTGATACTTAATTTTCTTTTCTATCCCCTGTAACCACCCATTAAAAAGATGATGCACACTTCTGGGAGGCGGTAGATTGAAGGACAAATGTATCAGTCTCCATATAAACCTAGCATTTTGGCAATCAAAAAAGAGGTGTTGTATTGATTCATTTAAATTACAAAAACAACACTTAGTACTCCCCTTCCATCGCCTCTTTGCCAAGTTATCTTTGGTTAATGTTACCCCTTTAATTATGTACCATATGAACACTTTTATCTTGAGCGGGATTTTTAGCTTCCAAATAATGTGGTTATGAGGAACAACATTGGTAACAGCTAAAGCTTTATACATAGACCGAACTGTAAAAGTACCTTGTTGATTTAACGACCAAATAAACACATCTCTTTGATCCGTTAATTGAGTGTTTATGACTCTACCAACCAGGTGGTACCAAGAAGTAAAATTATTACCCACAAGGGATCTTCTAAAAGCGACATTCAAAGGCCTAGATCTCAAAACCACATTAACAGAAGCACTTTTCTTCCTAACGATATTATACAGATTGGGATATTGGTCCTTAAACGGTGTATCACCTAACCAAGCATCCTCCCAGAACCTTACTTGAGTTCCGTCGCCCACGTTAAACTTGCCTAGTCTCAAGAAGTCGTGTTTAACTTTCATTAAACCAGACCAAAAATGAGAGTCTCCATGCATGTATTCTACCTGGGTTATTGTTTTATATCTCAAATATTTTCTTCTAAGAAGTGATTGCGATACCCCATCTTCATTAATCAGTTTGAAGAGCCACTTACTAAGAAGACATCTATTCTGCAAATTTAAGTTTAAAATGCCTAAACCACCTTGGTCTTTTGGTGAACAAAGAATACTCCACTTCGTAAGTCTGTATTTCTTTTTATGCTCATCACTTTGCCAAAAGAATCAAGACCTGTAACAATCTAGCTTCTTAAGTACCTCTCTTAGTACTTCAAAGAAAGATAGCATGAAAATAGACAGATTACTTAACACAGAGTTAATTAAAACTAATCTACCACCTACCGATAGAAGTTTTCCTTTCCAGCCACTAAGTTTCTTTTGGAAATGTTCTTCTACTTCCTTCCAATCCACATTCCTTAGCTTTCTATGATGCATTGGTATTCCCAGGTATCGAAACGGAAAAGAGCCCATCTCACATCCAAAGATTTGTGAATATTCATTTTCTAAATCCTTAGCCTGGCCATAACAGAACAATTCGCTCTTATGGAAATTGATCTTCAAACCAGATAATTGCTCAAATGCACAAAGCAAGAGTTTCATATTTTTGTCTTGTTCTAGATCGTTTTCCATAAATATAATTGTGTCGTCTGCATATTGCAAAATAGAAAGCCCATGATCTACCAAATGAGGCACTACACCTTCAAATTGCCCCCTTTCCTTTCCTCTAGCTATTAAAATGGCTAGCATGTCAAGAACAATATTAAATAAAATAGGTGATAGAGGATCTTCTTGTCTAACACCCTTCCTCGTTTGAAAGTAGTTACCAACATCATCATTAACTTTAATTCCTACAGACCCCCTAGAAGTCACTTGCTCAATCCAAGCCCACCATTGTGATGAAAAGCCTTTCATTCTCAACACTTGTTGGAGAACAAGCCATTTCACCTTATCATATGCTTTTTCAAAATCTAATTTAAGAATAACTCCACTTTTCTTCTTTTTGTGCATTTCATTGATGGTTTCATGCAAAATAACAATACCCTCCATAATGTACCTTCCCGGAAGAAAAGCAGTTTGCGAAGGTCTAATTACTTTATGAGCTATTTGAGTAATTCTATTTGTAAGAACCTTTGTCAAAATCTTATAACTAACATTAAGTAGGCAAATCGGTCTGTACTGCTGTATTTTTATAGGTGATCACCCCAAAGTTGAGACTATGAAGAGGTAAGTTTCCAGAATGGAATTCATTAAAAAGCTGTAACAAATCCGGTTTAATATTTTCCCAAAATAATTGATAAAATTCTGCCAGAAAACCATCTGGACCTGGTGCTTTATTATGCTCCATTTGAAAAATAGCATCTTTTATCTCAGTCTCACTAAAAGGATCAGTCAATAATTCATTCTCTAGTTGAGAAACTTGAGGAATGTCCTCTCTGTTTTCTTCATCTAGAGAGAAGTCATTATTATCCGGTGCACCAAAAAGACTTTTATAGTAATTTGTAATATAAGTCTTAAGATTCTCCTCTCCTACTACTATCCCTTCATCTTGTTCTAACTGGAAAATCCTAGTTTTACGATGCCTACCATTTGCCAAGAGTTGAAAATACTTAGTATTATCATGACCTTTTAATAACCTCGTTGCTTTGGATCTCTGGAACCAATAAAGTTCCTCTTCCCTAAGCAATTTAGTTAATTCAGCTGATAGACACTGTTTATATTCTAACTCCATAGCAGACAGAAGTGTAATCTCTGTTTTTTATCTAACAGATTTAATTCTTCATAAAGAAACTTCTTCCTTTTCCTAGTTACTCCTACTTGATTTTTAGCCCACCCTTTGAGATACCTGCGAACAGCCCTAATTTTATTTTGCCACTGCATCATAGGAGTTCTCCCACGGTTTTCATTACACCACACATAGGAGTT
Source organism: Eragrostis tef (assembly GCA_000970635.1). Lineage (NCBI taxonomy): Eukaryota > Viridiplantae > Streptophyta > Magnoliopsida > Poales > Poaceae > Eragrostis > Eragrostis tef. The sequence continues at coordinate 30,904 of LAPY01004181.1, forward strand.
CAAATTTGAAGTGAGCGTTATTGCCCCTATGTGAAGCTTGACGAGTGTCTAACAAGAGTGGAGTGTGATCTGAAATCTCCCTGGCGAGAGCTTCTACTGTGGATAGTGGAAATTTTTGTTCCCAATCTGTACTTACAAGTATTCTATCTAGTTTTTCAAAAGTGGGAATTACAGTTGAACTAGCCCAAGTAAATTTACGACCAGATAGTTCTAGTTCTCTTAGATTTAGAGTTTCTATACAACCATTAAAAAGAACCGGCCATCTACTCTCAAATCTATCATTACTTTTCTCTGTTGGGTTTCTAATAATATTGAAATCTCCTCCAACCATTAGGGCCAGTGTTTCTACAGAACAAGCTCTTACAAATTCAGCGAGAAAACGATCTTTGTGCTCAGGTTGTGCCGCACCGTACACAGCCATTAGAACCCATCGATAGGCATCACATTTATTTCTAAGGTGTAGCTTGACATAGAATTCACCATCCTATAGATTATCAATGGAGAACGATTGTAAATTTATTCCTACAAGAATTCCACCAGATCTACCATTAGGCGTAACCCAATGCCAGAAAAAATCTCTAGCGCCACAAAACCTACTAAGAGTATCATCTGAGAAGCTCCTCCTATGAGTTTCTAAAATAGCAATAAAGTCTAAGTCCTTTTCAAGAGATAAGTTATGTAGAAAATTAAACTTAGCCAAGTCTCGAAGACCTCTGCTATTCCAAAAGATTCCTCTCATCGGAACACAATTTGTTCTTTAGCATTTAGTCCTCTACGAGACCCACTACCTTTCTTTAGCTTCGGACTGATTTTTTTGTGGAAAACAGTGTCAACGTGATTAAGTAAATCACTACTGTCTTCATCCACAATATCACCCGCTAGTTCCCCACACAACTTATTAATTTGTAGCACATCTAATTCTGGATCATCTAAGTCTATGTCCGAGTGGCTATCCTGGCATGTTTTAACAGGAGAAGCTCTAAATCTATCTTTTTCTACTTTCTTAATAAGTGCAACAGATGACTGAACGGCTGTAACCTCTGAACCCAAAGATATGCCTATGTTCTTAACATTATCTGTTATTGACTTATCTGAAAGAGAGAGAAAAGAATTTTTATAGTCCATACCGTCCTATTCCTCCAAATTTCTCTTAGCCACCAGACGCGCCACCTTCTCCACTGAGTCCTTGTCAGCTGAAGGCGCATTCCTTCTGCTCCTCCTCACCGGGGTAGTCAGTGAACCCACAGCTTTGGTTACACATGGAGGTTTATGTTCCTGACCGATAACCGATGCTATGGTTCCATCCACTGTACCCCGGCCATGACGCAATTCTGCAAGTGCTTTATCCAGGAGAGGACCAAGTGGCGGTGTAGAATCCTCTCCTGACGTGAGGGAAGGGTGCGCGAGTGGCTCCTCCACTGTTGCGCCCGCTGCCCCTAAAGCTGATGTCGTCAATGCCGCCTCCTTGTCGGGTTCTCCCCCAAGACGAAGCTCCGGGGAGTTGCTGACACCTTCACGATCAGCAGTCTTGAGGGCGCCATCACGCCACCGCCGACATCAAGAGCAGGCGCCGTCACACCTTGCTCGCCCATGGCGAGCACCACCTTCTCCTTGCCGGGGCAGCAACAGCGAGGGAACCGCTTCGCCATCACCCGCCACGGGCACCGGTGCCTCGGCTTGATCGCATTCAGCGAGCATAACCGCACGCACCGTACACAGCCATTAGAACCCATCGATAGGCATCACATTTATTTCTAAGGTGTAGCTTGACATAGAATTCACCATCCTATAGATTATCAATGGAGAACGATTGTAAATTTATTCCTACAAGAATTCCACCAGATCTACCATTAGGCGTAACCCAATGCCAGAAAAAATCTCTAGCGCCACAAAACCTACTAAGAGTATCATCTGAGAAGCTCCTCCTATGAGTTTCTAAAATAGCAATAAAGTCTAAGTCCTTTTCAAGAGATAAGTTATGTAGAAAATTAAACTTAGCCAAGTCTCGAAGACCTCTGCTATTCCAAAAGATTCCTCTCATCGGAACACAATTTGTTCTTTAGCATTTAGTCCTCTACGAGACCCACTACCTTTCTTTAGCTTCGGACTGATTTTTTTGTGGAAAACAGTGTCAACGTGATTAAGTAAATCACTACTGTCTTCATCCACAATATCACCCGCTAGTTCCCCACACAACTTATTAATTTGTAGCACATCTAATTCTGGATCATCTAAGTCTATGTCCGAGTGGCTATCCTGGCATGTTTTAACAGGAGAAGCTCTAAATCTATCTTTTTCTACTTTCTTAATAAGTGCAACAGATGACTGAACGGCTGTAACCTCTGAACCCAAAGATATGCCTATGTTCTTAACATTATCTGTTATTGACTTATCTGAAAGAGAGAGAAAAGAATTTTTATAGTCCATACCGTCCTATTCCTCCAAATTTCTCTTAGCCACCAGACGCGCCACCTTCTCCACTGAGTCCTTGTCAGCTGAAGGCGCATTCCTTCTGCTCCTCCTCACCGGGGTAGTCAGTGAACCCACAGCTTTGGTTACACATGGAGGTTTATGTTCCTGACCGATAACCGATGCTATGGTTCCATCCACTGTACCCCGGCCATGACGCAATTCTGCAAGTGCTTTATCCAGGAGAGGACCAAGTGGCGGTGTAGAATCCTCTCCTGACGTGAGGGAAGGGTGCGCGAGTGGCTCCTCCACTGTTGCGCCCGCTGCCCCTAAAGCTGATGTCGTCAATGCCGCCTCCTTGTCGGGTTCTCCCCCAAGACGAAGCTCCGGGGAGTTGCTGACACCTTCACGATCAGCAGTCTTGAGGGCGCCATCACGCCACCGCCGACATCAAGAGCAGGCGCCGTCACACCTTGCTCGCCCATGGCGAGCACCACCTTCTCCTTGCCGGGGCAGCAACAGCGAGGGAACCGCTTCGCCATCACCCGCCACGGGCACCGGTGCCTCGGCTTGATCGCATTCAGCGAGCATAACAGCAGCTGCATCCGCCCAACCACATCCGTCGCCGACGACCATGACGCTGCTTGCATCAAGGATGGATGCGAAGGCACAGCCACAACTCCTACGCTGCTTGATCCCCCTCTTCTCACCATCCTCACACCATCGCCATCCTGAAAAGAGTCCCAGTTATCATACAATAGATCGTCTTCATTAAGATCCTCCGAAGATGCATCTTCAAGCATGCCCTCTTCTTCCACCATTTTGTCATCTGTTTCTGCTACAGATTTTTTTTTGTTCATTAGCACCCTCCTCTGAATTACCAGTGGCGTTACCCAAGCCCTTGGCTCGTTTATTGCCCCTGTCTTCTGAAATATTATCCTCATTTCCTTTATCATTGCTGCCATCCTTGTTTCTGTTCAAAATCTGAGATGACTGGCTTGGTTGTTCAGGCTCAATGACAAACTTTAATTCAAGGTACTGTGTGCCAATAGCGACATCCGTTTGAAGAGGGACAATAGTCGGATTAAGCACACCAACTTTGAAACGCCCAAAACTATTTTTCCTAGTGACACCATGTCTACTCTTTGTGTTGCACCAAAAATTGATCCAATCGCCCACAGCACCTCATATTTTCTAAACACTTTCAGAAGATTGGTTACACGCATCCAGATCATCGGAAGCTCATGGCCAAAATCCTCTTCCTCCTCATATTCCTCGAATTTCAACGACATCCCATCCTTTAAGTCAGCTGTACCAAAATTCACTGATCGACGCAACTCCGCCTTAGACGGGAAAGGGGCTGTCCAAATATCCGGTGCAAGCAGCTGAACATCCCAATCAAAGTTACAGGGAATTAGCCGCTGTAGATGACCGACAAGTTGCTCTTCCGAGAGATGACCGCCCCTCACCTTAATAAGTGCAGTAGTGCTATCTTTTTTGTTCATCTGGACTGGCCCATGTGGAATGTAAAAGAAACCCAAGTGATCATGAGCATAACCAACCATCTGAGCTACAGGTCTTGGGTTCTTTTTCTGTAGACACTTGGCTGTCACATGATCGTCTCCTTCACAGATCTTGCAAGTCACTTCACTGGTGCACTCAGTTAAAACATGGCCCCTCGAACCACATCTGTGACAATAATCCTTGTTTTTTTTAGTCTTGGATCCTTTTCCATTTTCACCTGAGCTTCCAGTAACAATGCCTTTTGCCTTATCATCTGCAGGAGCACTCTCAATTCTACCAATAGGTTTCTTTGTGTCAGTCATGTTGGTGTCCATCTCAATAGCAATTCCTTTCCCTGCACCCCTTTGCAACTGAGCTGCCTGCTGTGTTGGCGCCAATTGTTGAACAGGTATGACTGTTGTTGGCGCTTGTACATTCACAGAAGGCTGCACACTTACATTGGCTTGTGTTATATTTCCAACTGCTCCTGTTTCCACATTAGCCACTGCCAAGACTTGTGCCATCACAAGTTGCACTGAAGCCGCATTATGATTCAGCCCGGAAATGCGATCAGGAACACGCAGACCCGTGGCACCATGCTGTGAAGCATGATCGCGCCCCAGACCATGCCTTCCTCTACCTCGCTCTCTTCCTCGTCCCCTGTGCCGCGCGCCACCACGGCCATTGCCGAGCCCCCGTCCACCTCCATAGCCCGGATCGAAATCTTGGTGTTGGTGTTGGAAACCATGACCAAGCTGCTCCTGATTCTGACCACCAAAGTGCCCCTGAGCATCACGACGAAACTAACCTCCACCCTGTGCACTCTGGTTATGATGCACATACCCAGCAGGTCCTCCTGGCAGCTGTTGATGGCCATTGAAACCTTGAGCCGGTCCCTGTGAGAACCCACCATGGTATCCACCGAAACCATCATGCATTCCATTGCCATGAAAAGTCCCATCGCCACCTCTGTGTCCTCCCATTTGGCATCTACCCAAACCAAACTGACCATCCCCAAAACAATGATGTCCCATGCCGCCATGATTTTGGCCAATCATGCCGTTACCTGGAAAGAAACTAGCCTGCTCGCCTTACCACGATCAGCTCCCATGTTGCCGGCACCAAAACCACTAGGAGCTCCACGACCATATCCTCCGCCTTCCATCACGCCATGCCGCAGAGCGTCGGCGTACGAACGCAACCCTAACCTGGCGGTGATAGAGATCGGAGACGATTGAGGATTGCGAAACTCGTCTGCCAGTTTTCCTCGCCTAGATAGCAGCCGGCCCACACTTGAACCAAGGCGGACTTGGGCCCAATCCAATCCGAACTTGATCCAAAGCAGTTTAAACAGCCCACCTTTTGAAGGAGACGTTGTACCCTTTGAACTATGATCTGGATTCAAATTTGAAAGACCTTCTTTCTCCTCTGAACGCCAACGATCACCGCCGGCCAACCCAATTCTGCCATGAACTGATCGTGCCCGATCGATACAGTCACCCAGCGTCAACTGAGGAGACACCCAGTTCCACGACTCCTTTTGTGGGCACCTTCCATCTGCTAAAGCCGTGACAATCCGGCGAGCCAACGTTGTTGGTTTATCCATCGTGGATGGCGTGGTCGCTGCTGTAGCTTTGGTACTAATCTCCTCATCATACAAAAGAGCATCAACCTGAAGCACCTCGGCCACTAAGAAAGCCGCTGCCGCTGCTCGCCGGATCAAAGATTCATTCGTCGGAGAATCAGAAATAGCCTCATCAGCATCACTTTCTTCCTCGGTTGCCTTCCAAAATCGCGATTTGAATCCACTCGACCTCAAGTCGTTACTTGAATCCATCAGCTCGTGATCATCTACTGCCACCGAAGATGTGATCCACTCTACTTCTTCTTCCCCCATCTCAATCTGATGAAGAGATGAAACACTTGCACTAGTATCGTGACTCCTTTCCTCCGCGGCCTGTACTGCCCACCGATGGCGTACCTGACTGACGGGCGCAATGCACAGCCTCCGACGACCACAACCACGCCCCTGCCCTGTCATATCACCACCAGCCTCACATCTTGTGGCACAGCCCACCGAAGACATCGACCCCCGCCGCAGAGGCGAGATCGCCACTAGATCGCCCCGATCGCCAGCTCCGTCTAGGTGTCCCAACTGTTAGTGCTTGATTTGGTACTGCTCCTTTCTTCTGGAATTCAATCATGCTTTCTCATGTAACTGCATAGAACTACACATTCTAGAATATGGGTAAATTTCCTTTCTTTCTGGAAAATACATTGAAGTTTTGTTAAGGCACTCACACATTGACATGGACTAGTACAAGAGCCATTTTAGCAACTTGAGCTGGACACGCAGTTGCCTGCTTGGACAGGCGGCAACCATGCTCCCAGATTTACGACTAATCATGACCTTAGCTAATTTATGACTAATAATGACCTTAGCTAATGGCCAATACGGATTAGAGAAAGAAAAATGGAAGCGACTCTCTTCCTTGTCTTCAATACAGTTCACTCGTCCTTATCCCTTGCACTCTCAGAGTTCTTCAGCTACTGAAAGTCTGCATCGCAACCAGGGCAGGTTCGGGACAGTGGTAGGGATGGCCTCACCTCCTCCTCCTCCCGACGGTCCCTCCGCCCTCGCGAGAGGAACAACTCCGGCAGAGATTTCGCCGCCGATTCAGCCGGCGAGATCAGCCTCTCCTTCCAGGGGAGATCCTCCATGGCGTGACCCCAAGGCGCACGAAAGTTCAGAATCTCCATCGCCACTGCCAAGTGGTTCCCGCACAACCACAAAGCCCACCAACCTTCGGAGGACACATGGCGCGAGCTCGTCCGCAGAGGGGAGGAAGGACGTGGTGAACCGGGTCCAGGAGGAAGAGGCAGTGGAAGAATTTTATGGTCAGTTGTGGGAGGTGCCTGCGACTCGAGAGCCACCTAGCCGCCACCGGGAGGGGGGCACTCTTCTGGGTCCGCAAGGATCTGGTGAGAGCGAGGTCATTTGGGATCAAGGATTGCTACAGGGTCAGCAGATCCGACCGAATTGAAGCTCCACCGGTGAGATTTAGATACTCGAGAGACCTCAGGGTGTGGAAACATAGGCATGAGACCTACACTGACATCCTGAAGATAGCGGAGGGGTCTGACCATGGTCTGTGGGTGTGGCAACCACTGCAGCATCAACAGCAATGGCCGAATCGACCACACCCTCGAGGCCAGCACCAGAACTACAATAATCAGAGAGGACCGCCGCCGCAGCCACGAAGAGGAGGGGGAAATTTGGGTGTAGGTCGAGGCAGACAGCAAGGCCCTCCTCCACAACATCAGCATCAGTTCCAAGGTAAAGCTGATCCTGCCCCGCCACCTCAACCCCCACCTCGACCTCAAACTCAAGACAAACAAAAAGGGATCAGTTGGTCAGAAACAGAGTTCCAGTACTACTGCTAAGCAGACAGCTAGTGATAGTGAGATGCCTGTAATTGATCCCAAATACAGAGGCTTAACCTGTTACAATTGTGGAGAACCAGGACATTTCGTTGGCATCTGCACAAAGCCGAAGAAATGCTTCATATGTGCTGTGGCCTGGGCACTATATGACCGCATGTCCACAGTGGAAGGCGCTGCTCCCTGTTGCAAAATTTGTAGGCAGTGGAGGTCCACGTTTGGGATTCTATCATGTGGATGTACCTGCTGAGGAGACAACCCAATGGTTCAATTTCAAGAATTGTGGAGTGGTGAATGTGATAACTGGTGAAGTAGATATTGTAACACCCTGAAAATATTAAAATTTCCTTAACCAATTAGGGTGTTATCATTTTCATTTAGGCACAAGAGCTATTTTCTAAATTAAATAAATTAGGATAGGTAATAAAATAATTGTTTGATGCATTCATGCTGGAGTAGTTTGCATTAGGGATTTTATTGTGTGAAAAATGTATTTAAAATTTGAATTCGAAATCATTTTCTTTAGTATAGAAAATAGAAGAAGAAATAGAAATAGAATAAGAGAAAAAGAAAATCCGTAATAACTTCGTATAGC
>LAPY01004182.1:18283-36432 GCA_000970635.1 Eragrostis tef
CTTGCAATGGAAGTTGCTAAGGCGCTTCCATTGACAGATACTACCCCATCGGCTTACCAGATTAGATATGCGGGTTTCAAGGGCGTCATAGCTGTTTGGGAAGGTGAAAATGATGGGATACGACTTTCCCTGAGGCCGAGCATGCACAAATTTGAGTCCACACACACTGTGTTGGAGGTGATTTCGTGGACAAAGTTCCTGCCTGGATTCTTAAATCGTCAGATTATAACATTGTTGTCCTCATTGGGTGTCAAGGATGCTATCTTCTGGCAAATGCAGGAAGCCATGTTATCTAATCTCAACAACATTTTGTCGGACACTGATGTTGCTTTTGATGTTGTGACAACCTCATGTCCCGAGCAAGGAAATACCGCAGCGTTGATGTTGAGTGCTGGCTTTGCACCTGGAAGTGAGCCACACCTGAAATCAATGCTCTTGGCTATAAGGTCCTCACAGCTGCAGGGTCTTTTGGAGAGAACAAGGATCTTTGTGCCAAAGGGAAGGTGGCTGATGGGCTGCCTAGATGAACTTGGAATCCTTGAGCAAGGGCAGTGCTTTATTCGGGCCTCAGCTCCATCACTCAGTAATTGTTTTGTGAAGCATGGACCAAGATTTTCCTCAGCAGATAAAAATGCCGTGACCATTGTAGGTACAGTTGCAATGGCAAAGAACCCGTGCCTTCATCCAGGGGATGTACGGATCCTTGAAGCTGTTGATGTCCCTGAACTGCATCACCTTGTTGATTGCTTGGTCTTCCCCAAGAAAGGTGAGAGGCCACATGCAAATGAAGCATCTGGGAGTGATCTTGATGGAGATCTCTACTTTGTGACATGGGATGAGAACCTTATACCTCCTGACAAAAAGAGCTGGAACCCTATGGACTACGCCCCTGGAGAAGCAAAACAGCTACCACGTGCAGTATCTCAACATGTAAGTTCGACTATTCATCTCATGTAGCTATTTCTTCCTTCAAATATTTGTTCAATGTCTTCCCCCTTAGATACTGTTTGTTGTATGGATGTCGTCCTTCAGTATTTTCTACCTGACATGAAAGTGTTCTTACTGAAATAGTAGCAAAGTCGGTGCCCAGTGTTCTGACTGTGGACCAACTCTACCATATGGACATAAACTATCCCTGCCGCTGCTATTGAAACAATGAAGTAACATAAACAGTCTTGGAATTTCTCACTGTTTCCACTCTGAGTCAGGGATCCATCCTACTAAAGTTCATGCTTATTTTGATTGGCATGCGAAATCTTGACTGTTTTACCTATGTGCACTTTGTTGTGCTGCCTGCCATTTGATTACCAGAAACACAATAGTTTGAATTATATTTGTTTAGAACAACAATGTAAGCTAAAATCACTTATTATGGATCAGCCTCCACTGACTATTTTCATTTATTGAGAAATATATCTTTACATGAAAATCAATAACAATTTTTGTTATTAGTCTCTCGTATACACGTGAAATCAGGCATGTGATATCATTAGGGACAACATAGTTGCTGATGTAATGCGCTTTGCACGTCATTTTGATGTTTCCTTCTTTTGTAGCAGAAAATACTTATCTAATCTGCAAAATTGCATATTTCATCTGCCAGCCCTCGCACACTTTAATGAAAAGAGTAAACCATGTTCTGAGGTATCCAAGATTGAGCAGTTGTTTTACTAACAAAGTGCACATCTCTTTTAGAAATTCCCTGCCTACCAGATTGTTTTTGTGGGGTACAGTATTATGGGTACTTTTTTTATACCATTCACCCGTTAGCAAACTGTGTGTTTTGTAGTGATACCCTTATGAGCATTGTTCACTGGTGATAGTTGAATACTAGCCTGTTCACCTGATTCATATACATAGTACTTCTGATATATCTTCACTTCTCCTAGTTTCTGTAAATTGCTTTATCTGTTTGTGTACAACATAATATTACTTGCTTTGTTGCAATTTGTTGATAAGATCCTGTGCTTGTAACAGGACATTGTTGATTTCTTCTTGAAGAACATGGTTAATGAGAAACTTGGTCCCATCAGCAATGCTCATGTTGTTCATGCTGATATCAGTGAATATGGTGCAATGGATGAGAAGTGCATTCAGTTGGCCGAACTAGCAGCAACTGCCGTGGACTTTCCTAAGACGGGAAAAATTGTCTCAATGCCACAATCCCTTCGACCAAAATTGTATCCCGACTTCATGGGGAAGGATGATGCCATCTCTTATAAATCAGAAAAGATCCTTGGAAGGCTTTATCGGTCAATAAAAGAAGCCTCAAGTGGTGATGCAGTTCCTGAAGAAATGTCCACTTTGAATGATCTGCCTTATGACTATGATATGGAAGTTAATGGCTCGTCGGATTTTCTCTCAAGTGCTTGGCAATGCAAGTGCTCATATGAGGCCCAACTGAATGCGCTGCTCAGTCAGTATGGCGTGCGCACTGAAGCAGAGCTTGTGACAGATCACATAAGTTCGCTCCCCAAATACAACAGCAGGAAGCAAGGGGATATAAAGGATAGGTTGAAAAATGCATACTCTGCTCTCCGCAAGGAGTTCCGGAGTATCTTTGAAAGCATTGCAGGAGATCCAAACGATATGTCGGATGACGAGAAAAACCTGATTTATGAGATGAAGGCCTCCGCATGGTACCAGGTGACCTACGATTCAAAATGGGTCCAGCAGACAAGGGAAGTGCTCGGTCCTGATTGCGAGGGAATGCCGCCAAGGCTTAGCTTTGCATGGATTGCAGTAGATTACTTGATGCGAATAAAGATCAGGTGCCGCGGAGAAGTGAAAGTGAACAGCCGGAGGCCCGTCGAGAAGCTTGCAGCCTACATTTCTGGGAGCATGTGAGGACTGCCAAGCAATTCGGGTGAAGCTCGCTGCATTTCCAGAGCAAGACCACTCTGCCATTTTGCTGTGTCGTGTGAAGCATGCATCCGTTATGATCAGTTTGTTATCAGGGTTACCTGATTTCTCCCTTCTTTTTCTTTGACCGACTGGTTGAACTCTTTTAGTGCCAGGAACATTTGCGCATATTTGTCCTATCCGGCTTGAATGTTCCCTTTATTTGTAATGGAATGCAGTGCTGCCTCGCGACCAGCAATGCATTTGTTCAGGTTCATGGTACATATATTGCTGGGCAAAACTGGAAGCTGCCTGGCTCCGTTTTTTCGCCTGGAGACTGACCGTTGCGAGATCGCAAAACGGGTCTGGATCTAATCACAATTGTGATGTTGAATTCCATTTCGCAAAGCCTGTGAATGGCAAGTTCTGAGTCATTCACAAGTGTGTTGAGGAAAACACGTGAGCGACATGCACAAGGTCAAAGTCCAAGCGCTGGCGTTCGGTGTCCGACCTCGACGGTCATTGTGCGTCCACGCTGCGGGTCGGTGCAGCTCTGCCTCGATCGGGCTCCGACGACGACGTTCGGGTACACGTGGAGGCCAAGGGACGCATGAGGAAAGGCGACCGCGGCTAGATGGTCTCCTTCGGCGCCGGTTTCGACTGCAACAGCGTGGCGTGGGTGTGCGTCAAGCCGTGGGCGGCGGGCTGCATCCACCGCTACCCGGTGCGTCTTATCTGTGGCAGTCGATGGACTCGGTGATGACTGATCAACCAAGGCACCCATGGTCCGCATCTCAAATTAATTTCTATTTAGTTTCCAAACATATATACGTTTCCAGCAATGCTCATGTTGTTCATGCTGATATCAGTGAATATGGCGCAATGGATGAGAAGTGCATTCAGTTGGCTGAACTAGCAGCAACTGCTGTGGACTTTCCTAAGACGGGAAAAATTGTCTCAATGCCACAATCCCTTCGACCAAAATTGTATCCCGACTTCATGGGGAAGGATGATGCCATCTCTTATAAATCAGAAAAGATCCTTGGAAGGCTTTATCGGTCAATAAAAGAAGCCTCAAGTGGTGATGCAGTTCCTGAAGAAATGTCCACTTTGAATGATCTGCCTTATGACTATGATATGGAAGTTAATGGCTCGTCGGATTTTCTCTCAAGTGCTTGGCAATGCAAGTGCTCATATGAGGCCCAACTGAATGCGCTGCTCAGTCAGTATGGCGTGCGCACTGAAGCAGAGCTTGTGACAGATCACATAAGTTCGCTCCCCAAATACAACAGCAGGAAGCAAGGGGATATAAAGGATAGGTTGAAAAATGCATACTCTGCTCTCCGCAAGGAGTTCCGGAGTATCTTTGAAAGCATTGCAGGAGATCCAAACGATATGTCGGATGACGAGAAAAACCTGATTTATGAGATGAAGGCCTCCGCATGGTACCAGGTGACCTACGATTCAAAATGGGTCCAGCAGACAAGGGAAGTGCTCGGTCCTGATTGCGAGGGAATGCCGCCAAGGCTTAGCTTTGCATGGATTGCGGTAGATTACTTGGTGCGGATAAAGATCAGGTGCCGGGGAGACGTGAAAGTGAACAGCCGGAGGCCTGTCGAGAAGCTTGCAGCCTACATTTCTGGGAGCATGTGAGGACTGCAAAGCAATTCGCGTGAAGCATTTCCAGAGCAAGACCACTCTGCCATTTTGCTGTGTCGTGTGAAGCATGCATCCGTTATGATCAGTTTGTTATCAGGGTTACCTGATTTCTCCCTTCTTTTTCTTTGACCGACTGGTTGAACTCTTTTAGTGCCAGGAACATTTGCGCATATTTGTCCTATCCGGCTTGAATGTTCCCTTTATTTGTAATGGAATGCAGTGCTGCCTCGCGACCAGCAATGCATTTGTTCAGGTTCATGGTACATATATTGCTGGGCAAAACTGGAAGCTGCCTGGCTCCGTTTTTTCGCCTGGAGACTGACCGTTGCGAGATCGCAAAACGGGTCTGGATCTAATCACAATTGTGATGTTGAATTCCATTTCGCAAAGCCTGTGAATGGCAAGTTCTGAGTCATTCACAAGTGTGTTGAGGAAAACACGTGAGCGACATGCACAAGGTCAAAGTCCAAGCGCTGGCGTTCGGTGTCCGACCTCGACGGTCATTGTGCGTCCACGCTGCGGGTCGGTGCAGCTCTGCCTCGATCGGGCTCCGACGACGACGTTCGGGTACACGTGGAGGCCAAGGGACGCATGAGGAAAGGCGACCGCGGCTAGATGGTCTCCTTCGGCGCCGGTTTCGACTGCAACAGCGTGGCGTGGGTGTGCGTCAAGCCGTGGGCGGCGGGCTGCATCCACCGCTACCCGGTGCGTCTTATCTGTGGCAGTCGATGGACTCGGTGATGACTGATCAACCAAGGCACCCATGGTCCGCATCTCAAATTAATTTCTATTTAGTTTCCAAACATATATACGTTTCACAACATAAGATTTGAACTTACACGTTGTTGTTAAACTATTCAAATCTTACCAAACCTAAAATATTTGACTTTGGTCAAACCTAAAATGACAATAACAATTTTGAAATGGATGGAGTAACTAAGTGAAATAATGCATTTCCTTTTGCAAAGAAAAAAGAAATAACGCATTTCCACATTCTGTCAGGAGTCTGCAGCACTTATGTAAGCCACCTTGATTTTCATTCAAAAGCTCAACGAACCACAGCAGGACTGAACCACAGAGGTGTCCTCAGCAAAGTCAAGAGTATAGATGTTGAGGTACGTTGCTTCAAGTGATTGGCCCATATCGAAACACTGGGATTTTTTAAGTGGTGGCGCCAAACTTCCAAATCATGTAGGATGTTTAGTTACGCGGCGAACACATAAATCTTCCCCGTCGAAGACTTGCTTGTTACGTCCATCCCATATCTTCCAAAGGATTGTTTCAGATACATGCACCGAAATTATAAGGACAAAACAGCTAAGACAGGCTACACTACTTAATCAAGGATTGAGAATCAGGCAGCACGGAAAATATTGATCTCATCAAACCGTTTCCACAAAGCGGCTGGCTGAGAACTTCTTTCGTTACTCTGTACTTCGAGTCATACTAAGTGTTGTTTAGGTGCGACTGTATGCAGTGTACGACTTCTATCGACGCTGTTCTGCAGCCTCGCGCCTTGTCAAATTATCTCTCAACAAATTACGGCGCGTTCGGCGTCGTCGCTATAAAATTTAGAGGAGTCTAAACAAAAAAAATCTCATCTTAAATAAAGTTTAATTACAAAACTAACTGCAGAACCCCCGTCTAAACTGCGAGACGAATTTAATAAGGGTAGTTAAGCCGTGATTAGAAGATGGTTACTGTAGCATTACTGTAGCATCACTGTTGCAAAACATACATTGATTAGGCTCATTAGATTCGCGTCGCAAAGATGTACCCGTTTGTAAAAAGGTTTTGTCATTAGACTTTATTTTGTACTCTTAAATAATAAGATTCTCTTTAGTGCTAAAATTTAGAGGGATCTAATGGTGTGCACCGAACGCGCCCTTAATTTGTTTCAGCATCACTCGTACTCGTGTCTTTATTGAGACCCTGTTCCCTGACAATAACTCAGTACGAGGATTCTAAAGACGGACGCCTCATATGGATGGTAACAAGAGCCCTGTTAGCTCAGCAGAATGGAGATGGCAATTCACACCTTCAAAAACTCACCAAATGGCCAGGAGCCATGCACCCGACGGCTTCCTAAGTGTACGCACATCCCAAGCACCGATAGAACAGACAGTGTGAGGGCCAACGTGAAACCTGCCAAAATTGCGATGCAACTCGAGCATCTCATCTTTGGCTGCCTGTTCTCTCACGCTTTCTGGATTGCAATGGTTGCTTCCCTCACCAATGTGAGTCGATGCTCTGGGAAACGCCGCAGCCAGCTAACCTGCTATCGCTACACTTCAACTACATCATCGTTACCACACTCCAACCATACCTGCCCGGCTTATTGGCACCAAACGCAAGCAGGCTCCCGTGCTCTGACGCATCCGTTGCACGGCTGGTACCTCTCCTGACTGTCATCCCATGTAAAACCCCATATTTAATTTCTCAACACATTATCCACCTGCTGACGACCTGTTTTTAATGAACATTGCGGTGGGGACGTTCCCCCCAAAAAGTGGCGGCGTGAAAAACCAACCACAAAAAATCTCTCTGCGTGTCTACAAGACCAACAAGAAAGGTGTAATGGTGTGATGTTAGAGACGGAATTGCAAGTACCCACATCCAAATATGTACAACTATTGATCTCTGAAATCTGAACCCTTAATGTCAGAATCTACTGGTGATTAGGTTGCTGGAGCAGGAGAGGGTTCGTCCGGCTTCGGCTTGCTGAACGATTTTTGCTTCTCCAAGGTAGGCATGTAAGCCGTGGTGCTCTTCTGGAGGGCATCAGCAACTGGCTTGACCGGCTGGTCACGTGGGCTTGCAAGCTGCTTCTCAAGGACGTCGAACTTTGCTGTAGCCCACGGAGCCGTACCCACATTTGCAGCACTGCTTGGAGCATCCACCGTCAGTGACGAGATGGCGTCGTAAGAAGAAAACCAAGTGGCACCGCAGGAAGTACACTCAAGCTGAAAACCAAAGGCAAATTATGTTAACGTGGGTGTATAAGCGTCACAAAGTGAAGGTTACTGTTCTCCTGAACAGTATGGTTACTATTAGGTCAGGTTTCCATGTGAAACCCATACTTAGTGTATTTGAACCTGATGACAATTGGCCATGACATGCTAAACAAGGATACTAGTGAAACAACACGAAGTGAAAGTGCAAATCCAGACATGATACCAATCATGAATATTCACAATTCTAAATACACATACTCCTTAGTGAAAGTGCAAATCCAGAAATGCTAACCGACAGCCCCTCGAGGAACCCACTCCAAGTTCATTAGAATGTTCGGCCAATTGTACATGTTAAATCTAAGTTTTTAATGTGCCCAAGAGTGACATGTATATTGTAGATTTAATTATAAAGCACATGCTATTTCTTATTGATGTACTTACTACTTAAAATAGTTAAATTAATGTAACATAACATCCATTTTTGTTGCAATAGCCATTAGCATTTGCTATGCATCACAATTGTTTTCTGGAACAAGTCTTGATTGATCACCTAGTTCCTTATCACTGACCAAGTCATTACCAGTTTTCCTATCCACAGCTGGTTATTAATAATTATAAATCGAATAAGCGCATTTTACTTGGCAGAACATCGCACAAAACAATGGGCCTAGGTCTGGTGCTACCTGAAATTCAGGGATCAAATGCCCTATTTTCTAGTACAGGGTTAAGTTACGTAGACATTGCACAAGTTCAAGGAAAATTATATCTTACTTTAGTAGCACATAAAATCTAACCTGTTTCACAGAAACGATCATCCACCAAACAAGGGTGCAACAACAATATTGCGGGAACAGGTTGGTGATACTAACCATTTGTAAAATAAATATATTCAAAAGAGCACAGTCCTCTAGAGTTCCCTGCCTAACAAGGTGTACCAATAAGGTTGCAACATGAGAAATACTACTTCATTTAAAAGGCAGAAAATTATTTTTCGCATTACCAAAAAAACCTGAACTTCAACAGTTTAAATATCTTCCCTCAACTGCAACTACCGCTTGTTTTCTGCCTTAAGAAAGCAAGTGCTTCATTTTTAAAAAAGGTAAAACAAGCAAAAAGTATGTGTATTATTTACGAAAAATGATGTTTTGAAGCTAGCAACAAAATATCGCAAACTCATTCCATCCAAAAACAACAGAAGATAAAACATGTGTGGACCTGATAGCGATCTCCATGACCTCCATGAATAATATCAGATATACCAACTTTCTTTTCTTGGCATCTTTGACAACGGGCATCAGTCATCTAATCAAAACAAAAGGCAAACTTGAGAATCACAGCAAAAATAACTACATGTGATTGGCTATGTACCAAATAATCTTCTTGTTCTCTTTACCAATTACTGAGTTAACAGATATATGTACAATACCTGCAACTTCCTAGACTCTTCTGGTTCAGATGTTTTCTCTGCTGAAGTCAACCCCTCCTGAAATGCAAATAGTGCACAGCAGCAGTTAGTGGCAGTGGTTAATGCATCTTGCCATGCTGAACGTATATAAAGTTTGTATTTGGTAGTGAGATACAAAGGGAATGATAATCGATACTGATAACAGTGCTGTGATCGCCTCCCGGTAGCCCAATCAAAGGAAAGAGCTATGTTTTGCAACGAGACCACTAGGGCCTGAAGTGATGCACGGCTGATTATAGGTGATTACGAAAATACAAATTAAGAGCCTTAGGTTGATCTAGTTTGGGTAAGGGAAAGATGGGAAATCTCCAGAAGCTTAGTGAAGAAAATAGGCGCCAACAATTACCACCTTGAACCATAGCTTGAGGAGAAGCAGTTTCTTGAAGTGGGAAATAATAGTACAGCATAAAGAGAGAATTATGACAGCTTGGGACATTTAGGAAAGGCAGCGGCTGGATCATAGGAAACTACTAGTCCTTGTAGGAGATACCATAAGATTCCAAGTAACAGGATAGTTAGCATATCATAAGAGTATAAGGAATATTCAGGACAGCCACCAATGTTAGTTCAGTTCCATTAAATCTATACATGGTCGAGTATGCACTGAATAGAATCAAGAAAAAAGAAACGGAAACTTTAACCTCTTTATGCTGTCCTAATTATTATGCTGTACTCCCTCCGTCCCACTATAGTTGGCATTTTGGCCATGGGCACGGAGATTAAGGAGGGGTGGAAAATGGTGGGTGCACAGAAAACAAGGAGGAGAGAGATAGAGATATAAGTGTATTGGGAAGAGAGAAAGGTGTCTCGGGAAGTGAGAATGCCAAGTATTTTGAGAAAACTTGATATGGCTCGAATGACAAGTACTTCGGGACGGAGGGAGTACTAAATATGACCTTTTTCGATGTCAACAATTTCATCCTATTAACTAAATAACTTGAGAACTAAGCTACTGCACACGATGAATGCAGACTTGGCCAACAAGTCAACGGTGATATGAATTAAAAGGATCTCACAGCAAACCAAATGTAAAATAGTCAAAATGGTAATTAGACCTTTAGTTCATCGGGGGACATTGTTAAAAGAACAGGAGGATCAAGCTCCTTGTCCATCAGCCGCCTGCGTAGTTTCGAGCTATTCTGCAAATCGATAGAACAAAGGTAAGTGAAACGTTGAAATAACAGCAGAAATAAGAAGAAATACAGCTAAAATTAAGGACCTCAAGATAAAATGTTAAGAGTGCATACATATCTTTGCAGTCACTATCCAGATAATCACACCGACCGAACAAAAGCAATAAAAATATGTTCCAGAAATATGATGTTAAATTTGTACTTTAAGATGAAAGCAATAAAAATATGTTCTCGTAGTCTAAACTAAAAAGGAGAATGGTTGTCAGTTAAATTTGTACCTTAAGATGAAAGAGTAACTAGCGACATCAATATAGAAGTGACTAGAAAAATAAAAAATTCACCACTTGATATTTAGGGTGATTGAATTGCAGCTGAAACCACAATATGTCAAGCTTTCATTTTCTACAGTAACTTTTGTGAAAAGTGGAGCCGATGCAGTTTTACTGGATGAGTAAATACGAAATATTTTTTATTGAACTGCAGTACTGTAATAACCGAGAAGGTACCATCACAACATTCCAACTATTTGCACCTTAGCTAGTGGTGATATGAAGATTTTTTTGAGGACAAATGATTTTTGAAGATGTTTATAGTAATTTCATTAGAGCGCATAAACAGTAATATAAAGTGTAGTGTTCATGATTCATTTATCATCTGGAAAACATACATGCTCTAGATGCTGATAAGGAAAACAGCAATTGGGTTATTGACTATTGGAATGACCAAGAATTGGTAAACCACAGGATCAACTTGAAATCAGGCTTATCTTAATGAACAATCTGAAACGTTCTCTTTTTTAAGGATCCAAAAACATGCTGGTTCATATTGAGAAGATACTAGTTATAATGAACATATATTGGTGCATACTTAAAAGATGCATAATGTCACTCATCAATAGAAATATTCTACAGTAATACACAATCAAGGTTGATGGTGTGATAACAGCCATAAGTTATGTGCCTTAGTGTTTGATAATCAGATGAAAACTCAAGTTATCAAGCAGCCCATGATTCAAATGACCCAAAGAAATAGCCAAAAAGCAATATGTCAAAAGGTCAAAGGGGTCATTCATAAAACATGTATACCTTTATATTGAACCATAATTGTCTCAGTTTCTGGTTATACTTCACGTAATCAGTGCCAAGAGCTTCATATGCAGATCTTTCTAGAGCAACCATTATCGGAACAACATCATCAAGAACATATGATTTTTCATTGTCCTGATTACAGAGAGAAAATCCATCATCATAAACCAAATAGGAAAACAAGGATCAACAAAAGTAAGTAATGAGGGAAGCAAAGAGTACAACACAAGGCTTAAGTAAACCACGCCAACAAATATGGTGTTGACAATTCACATTCGAAACAGGACTAATATAAATGCAATCCCTGGTCGAACCATAAGATTCGTTGACCATTTGGATGATATATCATAATCTATCTATAATCTTAATCCATATGAGTGCAAAAGAATATACAAAATTAAGATCCAGCAATTTCAATATTTGGGATCAAACTTTTTCTAATTATCTAAGACTAACCAACTCAAGCAAAGCTACATTAAAAGCACTAGAAGAAAGGCAGACAAGTCTATCCTAGATCGCTTTTTATAACAACCTATGGGCCTGTTTGTTTCCCACTCAATTATTTAATCCAGCTTATAATCTGTAAGCTGAAACAAACAGGCCTTGAGATTAGTCAGACTATTAACAATACACAAGCCAGATTGCCATAATCCAATAAGCTGCTCTCCTCCATCTCATATACTCCCTCCGTTCTTTTTTATATGACACCGTTGACTTTTTTGTTGAACTTTGACCAACAATATAGATTTAAATATTTACTTTTTAAATGTGAAATGATTATCATTGGATTCATCATCAAAAGCACTTTAAAGCTAACTTATACACTTATCTATTTACACAAATATTTATAGATAAGACAAAGGGTCAAAGTAACGAAAAAAGTCAATGGCGTCATATAAAAAAGAATGGAGGGAGTATATTATAAGCTAGATTACATAATCGGGGTGGGAAACAAACGGGCCTATATTACTAATAACAAAGTTAACTTATTGAGGCTCCACAAATCCAATAATGCAGAGTTCTGGAGCATATCAGAATCCCATTGCAGAAAAGGAAATAACACTTTAACATCCATCAAACTTGGTTAATTTGGCTAATAGGAAGTGACCCTGTGCGACATATGTTTCACAAGGCAAGTCTTACAATGACCAAGGAACCCACTATCATCAGTAAATAATGATTAGCAACAGATAATAGGACATAGTGACATGATTAATGGCCTCACTGGCATATCTTCTGGTGACCTAGAAGTTATATGGGCCATGCAAGAAATGTACAACAGACAAGAGTTTCGAAAATTTTATTTCAAGGAGAAAAGAAAACTTACATCAGAACCAGCATCCTTTGCAGATGAACCATTTGTTGAACTTTTAGGGGCAGCAGCAGGATCAGCACGAGATACCCCATCAGTCTCCTTCGATGCTACTAGTGGGATGTTCTCTAACAACTTATCAAGCCACTTATCACGATACTGGTCACCAGTAAGTGCTTTATATCTGACAAGGATGGCATAGTTCTTTGGTTTATCAGTTCCAGGCGTCTCTGCTTTTGCAAAATGCTCAGATTTGTCCGCTGGAGTTTCTTTTGTAACATCTATTGGGTTCACAGCTTTCTTCCTCAAGCTTCGTTTACTGGAGATATGATCATTGTTGTCACTGGGCGCATCTTCAGTCCTTTTCTGAAGTTTGATATCCTCAAGTTCAATGTCAGGAAGCTCCCCAATACGGTCCACTGTTTTTTTAACAAGGAGGTCAATCTCTTGTTGCTTGCCATCCTCATAGTCCTTGTCAGTTAAGTTCCACAGTTTCTTCTCAACTGCATCGTAGACTTTCTGGACAATAAATCCAGGGTGTTGCTTTCGACTGGGAATCTGCTTGCGGAGAGGGATGAAATGAACCACACATTTATGCATAACTGACTCTGCAGGTACATCATCGATATGAAAACTATAAAATAGCTCCCTTGTGTCTTTTGCTATCCAGTTCCCACCACCCTTTTTGTCTGCCTCTTCCGGTCTATAAAACCACTGGCCAGTTACATTCAAGTTCCCCTCTGTTTCTGTTATATCCTGTTCCAACATGTAAAGGAAACTGTTTACATAAACAGGAAGCTGGGTAGATTCAATGTCCTAGAGAACCACAGCCTAGTGAAAACAAATGTTTAGAATCTTGGTGATCAGTAGTCCGTTCTCAAATTGTTGTCAGTATTACAATAATTCTAGTTCAAAATGAACTGGAGTTGCAGTCCTAACTATTAAGGATCATTATATTTAAAATGAACATTTCAGGCACCAGTACAACGATTAGGGGCTTTGGCCCCACAATTACCCACTGGTCAAAGAATTGCTATATTTTTCCTATATCAATTCGAATCCATTAGCAACATCAGACTTCACAATGACACACTGAACCATGCTTTGCAGCAAGTGCTTAACTACAGTGCATGCCCAATGCTTTTTCAATGAACTCCATGCCTCTAAACAACTGAAAGTAAGTATTTCAAGCTTAACAGAAAAAATAAAGCATATCCCCACTATCATCCACATGTAAGTTAGTTTCAATTTGGTCAGGCAATGAAATTTGAATCACTAAGCATCTACATGATATCACAAATTCCTGGCATATCTACAAAGAAAAGAGACAAACTGAATCCATGGAATATATTCACACCTTTTGAAATGAAAAAGGAAACAAGCCATCAAAACTTGACACAGGTTACTAGAATGGGGATAAACGGTTTCTAGGAAATATAGGTCATTGATTTGCAGATGACAAGTGCTTGGAGAGATCCTAAGCAAATGGAAACCAATACTGTAAAAGCCAAGTGTGAAAGAAGACCTTGAATGATCTTCTGGATAAATGAACCAGTAAGCAGAGCTATTGTAGCAACCGGACGCAGAGCATAACAGGTGTGGTACAATTCGAATACTTATTACATTCAAGGACACATTTAATCTGAACACAATTTCAGACACAAAACCGCCTAACTCTACTTGCCTAGGTACTCATTGGCATTCAAGGCAAAAGAACGTTTCAATCTTGTAACTGTCACAGAAGTAACAATGGGTACGTTGTCATCAATATTCTAGTGCACAGGTCGATGCAACCTACAAATTAACATTTTAAACTCCTCAAACCAAGCGGACCGGCAGTAAATCCCATACCTTGATAATGGCCACATAGGGCTTCTGACTGCGGTCCTCAGGTGTGAGCAGCACGGGATCCTCCTGCACAAGGCCACAGCAATCAAGCACCGTAAACAATCAGCGCCTCGCAAAACCCTAACTCGCCAAAAAAAAAATCAGAAGGTCGAAGGGGCGGGGACGACCCTTTTTGTCTGCCTCTTCCGGTCTATAAAACCACTGGCCAGTTACATTCAAGTTCCCCTCTGTTTCTGTTATATCCTGTTCCAACATGTAAAGGAAACTGTTTACATAAACAGGAAGCTGGGTAGATTCAATGTCCTAGAGAACCACAGCCTAGTGAAAACAAATGTTTAGAATCTTGGTGATCAGTAGTCCGTTCTCAAATTGTTGTCAGTATTACAATAATTCTAGTTCAAAATGAACTGGAGTTGCAGTCCTAACTATTAAGGATCATTATATTTAAAATGAACATTTCAGGCACCAGTACAACGATTAGGGGCTTTGGCCCCACAATTACCCACTGGTCAAAGAATTGCTATATTTTTCCTATATCAATTCGAATCCATTAGCAACATCAGACTTCACAATGACACACTGAACCATGCTTTGCAGCAAGTGCTTAACTACAGTGCATGCCCAATGCTTTTTCAATGAACTCCATGCCTCTAAACAACTGAAAGTAAGTATTTCAAGCTTAACAGAAAAAATAAAGCATATCCCCACTATCATCCACATGTAAGTTAGTTTCAATTTGGTCAGGCAATGAAATTTGAATCACTAAGCATCTACATGATATCACAAATTCCTGGCATATCTACAAAGAAAAGAGACAAACTGAATCCATGGAATATATTCACACCTTTTGAAATGAAAAAGGAAACAAGCCATCAAAACTTGACACAGGTTACTAGAATGGGGATAAACGGTTTCTAGGAAATATAGGTCATTGATTTGCAGATGACAAGTGCTTGGAGAGATCCTAAGCAAATGGAAACCAATACTGTAAAAGCCAAGTGTGAAAGAAGACCTTGAATGATCTTCTGGATAAATGAACCAGTAAGCAGAGCTATTGTAGCAACTGGATGCAGACCATAACAGAAGTGGTTCCAAGACTAATACTTATTACATTGAAGGACACATTTAATCTGAGGAAATGAGATCACAGAACAATAGAACTAGGCCAAAGTCCTTGATGCATGCCAATGTTGATTGTTATCTGAGCACAATTTTAGACACAAAACCACCTAACTCCACTTGCCTAAGTACTCATTGGCATTCAAGGAAAAAGAACATAAAAATCTTGTAACTGTCACAGAAGTAACAATGGTACGCTGTCATCAATTTTCTAGTGCACAGGTCAATGCAACCTTATATACTAACATTTTAAACTCCTGAAACCAAGCGGGCAGCAGTAAATCCCATACCTTGATGATGGCGACATAGGGCTTCTGACTGCGGTCCTCAGGTGTGAGCAGCACGGGATCCTCCTGCACAAGGCCACAGCAATCAAGCACCGGAAACAATCAGTGCCTCGCAAAACCCTAAATCGCCTAGAAAAAAAAAATCAGAAGGTCGAAGGGGCGGGGACGACAGCGGCTGCGGCGGCTTACCAGCTCGAATGTGTTGCCCTCGTACTCGAAGGAGGCGTAGTGCTTCTTCTGCTTCTTCCCCTTTCCGGTGACCCTGACCACGTCCCCGATGGGCACGGCCTCCGTGTTCTCCTCCTCGCGGGGCTCCTCTTCCTCCTCCTGCTCCTCCTCGGGCTCGGCCTCCTCCTCGTCGCTCTCCGGGGCAGGGTGCTTCCTCGGCCTGCCCCGGCGGCGGCGGGTCTGCGTCTCCTCCTCCCGGCGCTCCTCCTCCTCGTCCCTCCGCATCGCCTCTAGGTCCTTCTCGTCCTCCTCCTCCTCCTCGAGCTCCACGTCGTCCTCCTCGTCGTCCTCATCCTCCTCGATGCGGCGGCGCTGCTGCGGCGGTTGCTGCTTCTTGGCGTTGGAGCCCGAGGAGCCCACGCCGCCTCCGGAGGACTTGGCCTTGGGTGGCGCCTCGGCGGCCCCGTCATCGTCGTCGTCGTCGTCGAGCTGCGCGAATCGGCGGCGCCTCCCCATTTCTCCGCGGCGGATTTGAGGGTTGCGCGATTTCCGTCGGAGTCGGAGGGGAATGGCCGAATGGGTTTGGGCTTGGGTTTAACTCGAGCCAGGCACGCGTGACGGAGTGAGCCGGTTCGGTTCGGAGATGTTTCATGATCCTCAAATAAAAATAAATAATAAAAAAAAAGTTCGGAGTCTCGGAGGTGGTTCATGAATCGTGCTCTTGTTGGCAATATACTCCGTACGATGGTTCTGGGTGTGTGCCCCCCTGTCAGTATGTCACCCGGCCCCCCAGCTCATGGTACCGTACCGTGTAATCTGGAAATTTGCTGAAACAGGATTTGCAGGGCTGCTTCTGCTTTTCCTCCCATTCTTCCCTCGGTCTCCGCCAACTTTTGTATGGGACATGAAACATGAGACCAAACTACTGCTCCATCTCCATGTTCTAATAGACCAATCAAGGAAGGGATATCCCATCTCCATGTTCTAAATTGCCCTCCGTCGGTAGACAGACAACATCCTCCCCTCTCCATGCTCCAAGTTACCTTCCAGAAAATTTACCTCTTCGCATGAGAGGATGTGTCAAATAAAACTCTCGTTATCACCTGAGGCCAGATTCACAAGGTCATCGTTGCACCAAGTCAACATTATCATTGATAAAAGGTGAGCACTGCTCAGCAAAGAATCGCTACATGGGGTGATGGTGTGCTAGTTGAAATAATCATCGATCTAGAAGGCTAAAACAACATGCCCTCTCTTCACCGCACAAGGAGATCTTCTTACGAGAAGAAAGGAGGAAATAAATGGCAACAGAGAGGAGGGATGTGTGGTATATATCGGGGCACAAGAGTGGCGGCGCAAAGAAATGGGGCAATGAAAGTTGTGAGAGGGAGAAGGGAGACAAACCCTAGCCCTCCTCTGACTTTAGATAATGTGGCTCCTCACATGCGGGCCGCTGGGCCAAAAGGCTGTAGCTGAGCTAGAATCTTATTTGTCGGTTCAAGATAAGTGTTTAGGCACGGATGAACCACATGGGCCATCTACTTTCTGGCCTATAAACAAAACTATAATTTATTAATGTTTTACAAAATAAATAGTTAGATTGTGAATATTTACTTGTCAAGACCGTGTGTTATGCATATAATAAAATATGATTCGGGGCTTGTATGATATGAAATTGTACTCTATATGATTTGCTATGTAAGTTTGGTATGCCCTCAGATTTTCCCCTTTCTTCACTCGGTCTGAGCCAACTTTTGTATCGGACGTCTACCCATGGAACAGGATTTAAACCAAGCTACTACCTAATCTATAATAGAGCAATAAAGGAAGGAAATCCCCCTCTCCATATTCCAAATTGCTCTCCCTCAATACACACACAAAATCCTTCCCTCTCCATGCTTCAAGTTACTCTCCAGAAGATACCTCTTCATATGACTTTTAAAAATTGTTTGGTTGTGGGCGCAGATTCTTTCATCGTCACACCATGCCGGCATCGTCAGAAGAAGTGAGCCATATGAACCAATAATTGCTACAAGGAGTGTGACGGTGTGTAGTTCCACGGTTGGAACAACCATTGTTTCTAATTGATCTAGAACAAGATGCCTCCTCTCCCACCGTGCAACCTCTTCATAAGCTATGGAAGACAAGGAAAAAATGGCGGCATAGAAGAGGGATCAGTGGAATACGGCAGTGCGCATGCAAAAGTGGCGAAAGGATGGACAATGAGGTTGTGAGAGCGAGGAGGTGAACCCTAGCCCCCCCCCCCCCCCACCCCCCC
>LAPY01004183.1:17162-27434 GCA_000970635.1 Eragrostis tef
AGGACGGGAGCCTGCAGCACCAGCCACCCTGACCAGGACAGGCAGTGACCAATCAGGTACACGCAGCCCAGCGTCCAGTTCTTGGAGCTCTCTTCGACGGCCATGCTGACGAGCTCCTCCTCCGTGGAGGGCCCGAAGATGGTGGGTCCCTTGTAGAGCGTGATGACCGAGGCCCCGGCCACGCAGGCCAGCGTGCCGACCACCTTGGCCACGCCGTCGCGCCGGTCGAGCCGGACCTTCTCGATCCGGAGCGCCGCTGCCATGGCGAAGGTGATGGCCGGCACCGAGTTCTGGATGGCCGACGCGAATGTCGGCGAAGTGTTGTCAAGGCCCAGCAGGTAGAACCCTTGGTTCGCCGTGATCCTGATCAATTTAGCATAGGTGTCTTAATCATGATTAAGCTGATTAGCAAGCAGTTCATGCATGCATCAAGTAGCTAGCTAGTTTGTACCCGCAGAGCGCGAGGAGGAAGAACTGGACGACGAAGTTGAGGGTCAGCTGCGGCCGGTCCTTCCTGCATGCACCAGGGATTGCAGGGATTGATTTCATTATCATACATAAATATGCAGTTGAGTCATAGTACTACTGTTACAGCAAGAAGCAGTGTCGATCATCAACGAACAAAGACGGGACGTACTTCTCTAGGAAGTATGCGAATGGCACGAGGAGGCAGAGCGCGATGATGTTGCGGTAGACGGGGAACACCAGCTTGCTGATGCCCATGTTCAGCGCCAGCCGCGAAACGACATGGAAGCCCGCGTAGCCGAACTGCAGCGCCAGCATCGCCACGTGAAGCTGCGCCTTCTCCGGCATGCCGCAAACACGACGCCCCTCCATCGGATCCGCCATTTCGATCAGACCAAGAGAGGCGCTCGCCGCCGCTGTGTATGGGTAACTAGGAAAAAGAACTAATGAAGCAGCAAGGCCAGGGTCAGTGAGAGTGAGCTACGAGTGTGAGCGAGGGGTCTCTTATATAAGTGCACAGAGTGATGTGAAGCTGAGGCCCTGAGAGAGTGAGTGATGCAAGCGGTCCCCACCGACCAGCGACCGATAGAGAATAAACAGGGACGTGGCACTCCAACTGTCACTGTTTTTTCTCCTTGTCGTACGTCCACTTCCTTCTTTTCACGGACAAGCTTTATTACTACCTAGGAAGACCTATGTCCACCTTGTAAAGTTACCGCCCCCATATATGCACTCGAGTTGTTCCCAAACCACCTCTGGCTATCAACAAACTGTCCAAATCAAAAGTGATTCAGCACTCGAGTCGAGTAGAAACATTTTTTTCTCAATAATTTGCTTAGTCGTGTGAATGCTAAAAACTTTCAACAAGTAGTTTTGGGTCTGTGGCTTTCATGATTATTCTATCAAAGGCGTAATTATTCTATCGGATATTTAGCTGATCTATATATACATGCATGTATATGATGTTCACAATGGTATTTTCACCTTTTTTTTGTGGCTTTTTTTTTTTTTTTTTTTTTTTTTTTTTTTTTTTTAGAAAGGCTAACCCAAGCCAACATGTGTACGAGTACTCGTCAATAACAATGGTTGAGCATGCAGATGGTTAGTTACCAAAATGAACATAAACGGCGCTCGGATGCAAGGATCGAGATAATCTCTAGCGTTGCATTTGTACGCTAGCCTAGCAGGCATGCGTGTATATGCGAAGTGACATATTGGCTAGAATGTGCTGATTGGCGATCATCGATTGCGTAGTTTCAGTAGTGTGGCGTCGCTTTTGATTGCAAGAGGCGAAGAGACAGCAGCTAGCTTTATTTCCCTTTGCGATCGAGTGGACTGGTTTCTTTGATGGCACCTCCATCCATGGATGGACCGTTTGGCGCCACTCCACTAACACCGGCCGGTCCTGTGCACAACTGCAGATTGATAGAAAGAAAGCGATCGAGAATGGAAAAAGCAGTCGCCGAACAGAAAATAATTAGACCAAAGCGACACATGAATTATTCCAGCTCTGCTTTGTTTCTCTAGTATCTAATAACTATCTTTGGAATGCTTGCATAACTGGTACGTCACTGCCGCACGCATGTAAGACCTGACATTGCTGTGAGTCTGGTTGCATGCAGTATGTTGCTAGTTTGTTAAAATCACTACGAGATTTCCAATCTTTCCCCACAGTTTGTTTTGAAGTGGCCGACAGTTCTAACATTCTAGTGTATATTTCTCGAATGACTGACAGTTTTCCTAGTGTAAATTGTATCTTTCCCGACAGTTTGAGTAATTTACCAACACACTCATTCCCAACAAACTCATTCCCAACAGTTTTAGAAGTTATGTAACAAAATAACTATAAACTGTTGGCCATTACAAGAAAACGGTTGGAAAAGATTAGAAATCTTGTACTGAATATACACATCAAATAAAAAATGTTTCATTCCGTTGATGTCTGCATATATGCATGAGCTTATATCCTGTTGAGAAATTAGTGTTTTGGAAGGATCAAAGGCAGAGCTGTTGTTGCAATCCATGTCCACGAACGTGCCAAATCAAAAACCACACACTTTTTCTACTTATATAATTTCATATGTGCTGAAAACAAGGAGAAAAAAAGGAGTAATTCAGATCCAAATGTGCAACCACCGCTGCATCCACATGGATCTGCTGCGTGAGCAGTGGAGAAAAATAAGAGGTGCCCGAAAAAATAAAAGAAGAGAATGCAAAAGCGTGGGGAAAAGTTGCAAAGGATCGGAGAAATGCAGGTGGACCGCAGAATAGAGTAGAGAGAGCATGCATGTCACAGCAGGCTGGCCACAGTGTCTTTTCAGAACATCTCCAAATCATGTCTTTTGTTTATCATCTGCCATGCATGCCACTGCAAATTACACATCTAATGACACAGCTTTAGTGTGCATCTTTGCACGGCCGTATATTCCATCGATGGGTTGGGCCTGCTGGGCGCCCAGGTGCTGCGTGAGATCGATGGATAGCTAGCTTTTCCTGCTTTTTTGGGACACGCTGCTTGCCGCAGCCGCGACACACCGTGCATCTTTTCCTTTTATTTTTCTCTCTTCAAGTATATTCTTGCTCCGATGGACGGAATGAATGGAATGCCCTCACACAGGTGCGGGGTGGGGTGGGTCAAGCATCTCCATCCATGATCCATTATATTATTTATATGGTCATTAGTTAATCGTCATATATATACCTACTAGCTCAGAAAATAATATACTGAATCGAATTGCGTTGTAGCAATGTGCACTACGAGCTAGTATGTAATAGCATGTAGTGCCTAGCTAGCTTTTGCAATCTTACAACAAAGCCGAGCCAAATCCCCAACTTTGGATGCCTACATCAACATTACCTCAGGTCTTCAGGTATATCGGCAGCTTGGTACTATTCTGAAACATCTAGCATGCACTTGTCTGGATTAAAACACAAGCTAAGATTTAATTAACCTGATTGTGAAATGGTCCCCTCATAGGTCGGTAGCTTGTTAAATCGATGGCTTGGCCATAGCTCTGCCTTTAACCGATCGATTGAGTTGGACAAGCTTATAAAATAGTAATGCTCGATCGATCCAGCGATGGATGCTTAATTGTTACTTATGCCAGCAACTTATTGCATCACTTGAACTGGTTTGATCACTCTGCTCAATATGGTGGTCCTGAACCAACACCTGGAACGTACTGCTTCGCCGTGCGATAGATCCGTCTTACTTCATGACGCCTTGCATGCATGTGATCGATCTCTTCTGCATGTTCAACACCACGACGGCCTGAATTGCTGTAGTGTTCACCTTTATGAGAGAAATGAGAACCATAAAGTTACTATGCTACTATTCTTTAGACGCCAGAGTTCAAGATTAATTCCAAACACGTAATTAACTCAAGAATATATGATGGAAAGAGTGTCTTTCAAAAAAAATATGATGGAAAGAGTTGAGATGCTTCGGTGATAGACCTACCAACAGGATGTGATCTAATTTGGATTCGTGATGAGCAGGTTGAGGCCGACAAGGCATGGATGGATGTGGCAGCTAGCACTAGCAAGACCATGCATGTCCAGCCATGGACAATGCATCGGTCGAGGCGTGCACCAACGACATTGCCACTGGCGGCGTCACATCCATCGTCGCTTTTTTAATTTCCCCCCCTTCTCGTGTGCGTGCCCGTTGCATTCGATAACAGCCGTTTGATTGCTGGCTTTGCTGCATGCTTGGTGAATGACCTTACTTGCCATTTACTTCGGATACACAATTAATCAGCTACGACCTGGCTAGCCTATTACTTATTCCCCATGCTGAAAGGAAAAAAAAAAGAGCCCACTATATATTTTTTTTCAGTCATTTGTTAGCTGACTAATCAGCTGAAGTGTCACATCACAGCACTTAATTTGGTCTCATTATCCTGTTTACTGGAGTATAAACAAGAGATATCCAGCATCACACAAAGGGCTCGGGGCGGGGTCGTTAACTGTACTCGTTGTTCATTAAGTAGGTATCTGAACTTTGCATCTGCTATGATGTAAAGATACACATGTCTGCCATTACACCATTCACCCACAGCTTTATGTAGGGATTAGTTTAGGCCTAAGAAGACATTCCTGGCCCCACGACCCCGTTTGTGTCAATCATTAACTAGTACATCCTAACCTTAATGTCATGCTTTGCTCCACTATACATGCAACAGGAAGCTTTTGATTTGGCTCAAAAGTCAAGCCAGATTGCTGAAGATCGATCCCCATTATGCGGTTTGAGAGACACATCTGAAGACTTTGAGCAGTACCCTGATGAAGGAGACTGAAAGCCTTGGGCGGCTGAGCAACGTTGCGAATGGAAGTATGCTGGGAACAGAGGTTTCACTGCTGCGACATGCCATCATGCAGCAGAGTCCAAGTAAGAGAGGACCAAGGCAAACTCCGACAGTTTGGATCCATATGTTTGGCCTGCAAAGCTGCACGGCCACACACAGCGACATCTATCAATCCAGTAGCAGAGAGAGATTCCTATTAATGTCGACGGATCCAGCAACATACTAAAGATAGCCGGCCGAGAAAGAAGAGGCAGCAAGTACTGGCGCTGTTTCTAAGCCGGAGCGCGATCGACATGCAGGCCGTCTACCTAGACCAGTGCACATTATTCATCCTAGTAGCAAGTACAGTACTGATCAGTAAACTGGACTACCTAGACAGTAGCCAGCAAACACGAAATCAAAAGAGAGCAAAGATGCAGATCGAGGCTTCTCTTTTGAGTTCTCGCTTTGCATGCGCCAAGTCGTAGCCGGCCTGCTGGTCTGGATACTATAGGGGCAACACACGTACACTTCCATGCGCATAGTCCGGCGGCCAAGTACTGCTTGTTGCGGTACGTGTGTCGGTCAACTTTAATTTGCATCTACATCTTCATTTCCTCCATGTCCTAGCTGTTCACTGCTTCCTTTGCCTCGGCAGCATCATCATCATCGATCGACCTCCGATCCCAGCCATCATCGTACCTTCCCCAGTATTCTCAAGGCATCCGCCGGTTCCATACCGACATGCCTAGAATCACTACCCCCATACACTCACGGGCCACGCATGCGTAAGGAGGTTCATTTTTTTTGAAGATTATATCCGTTAGTACTATTTGACAATGCACTAGACATCTGAGTTAACATTTGCTAGCTCCATGCACTTCCTCTGTCTAGAAATGTAAGTATTGTTGGGTTTGGTCCAATTCATGTGCTGCAAGAGTCATCATGCATGTAACAATCTATCATAATATGCAGTTCATTAAATTGAAATAAGTTATATTGTTGATCGAAAGTTTTGTTTTGACCAAATTCAGAAATAGTATTCAATATTTATATTACTAGACGGAGGGAGTACCCGAATATACCTAATTGCAGTAGGATCACAAGTTTTTTTTCCCGCTCATGTCTCCTTTGGGAATGGTATTTGTTGTGAAACATCAGCATCTCGATTAGCTGATGTGTACCCGGCCAAAGTGGTGTACATGATAGTACTACCATATCATCCTTCATTCTACATTGTCATGAATCATGATCTAGATAGTCAGAGTTGTCTGTGACAGGAGAGCCAACAGGGAATTTCACTTCAAGACTAAAGGAGGGAGGTAGCAAGGGAATATTCTCATTCTCGTACAAGTGCATTTCTTCTTTTTCAAAAGGTATGAAGCAAGCAATGTCACAGCGTATGTTGCAGTGCCGTGCATGCAAATCCCGTGTCATGTGGCTGAGGTTAACAGGCTAGCTTAGGAATAGGTAGGCACTAGATCGCATCTGAATCTCTGCTTAGGTAACGGATGGGATGGGGATCGCTGACCAAAGAGCAGGAAGCCTATAGTTTGATACTCTGCTCCTGCTGGCCTCTCTCTCTCTCTCTCTCTCTCTCTCTGGTGATCAATGGGTCAAGCAGAATGAGCAGCCCCTGTATCCGTCGATCATGTCTGATTGACTCGCATGGGTTGAAAGAATATGAGATTGGGCGCGCGACCCCTAGCTTTAATTTGGAGAAGGAAGATTCCTCGTTGCCTCGGTCCTTTCCGAAAGAGAGGAACGATGTAATGATGGCGCAGATGGATCGGATCCATGGAAGAGGATCGGAGGCGCATGCTTTGACTTCGCTTTACCTAGTCATCTTTGCACGCTGAGCAGCTTGTGCAGGCCGGGTTGAATCGAATGGAATCGACACCACTACACCTTTGCACGGTTAGATTCAAAGCTGGGGATGATGCCGACTCCCCGGTGGGAGGCATGCACCGCACCACCGCACCGGTCTATCCTCACCACTCAACTCACTCACTGCACTCTCGAGCTGATGCAGCAATTCTGCAAATCTTTCTGAATTTCACTGTACCACAACATCAAGCAAGCTCGAGATTGTTGTATCTATATGTGAAATTGATTATTTTCCTAACCTCATGTTTAGGGCAGGAACACATTTTCATCTGGATCTACTCCCCTATGTGTAAATCATGATTCTTGCTTTAAACATTCTCAGTTCTTTTGGACCTTTTTTTACAATCACATTTGGCTGGACTGCATGTTCATTTTACTGGGCTACATGGGCTGTATTGAATATTGATGTTGCAGAAGCAATGTGGACCAGGACTACAATGATCAATGATCGTAGGCTCCATAGGGTCGAAATCTTCACCAGCCCAGCTCCATAGGGAAAAACATTGACATACCGTGTTAACCGGTAGTACAAGAAAATTAACACGCAGATGGAAACGATTTTTGAATCAATTATCAGTTACATATAAACTTTGGCAGCGAGGTTCCCAGGTATACAGGTTGATTAACATCCGCAAACAAGAAGAAAAAGAAAGAGCGCATATATATTGATTGATATGCTTCTAAAGACAAGAAAATGAGACTCTGAATTATATTAAACAATAAGGTAAACCCAAATTAGGATTGGGCAGCCAAAGCCGGAATCAATTAATGGATGATAGAAGAAGCTTGAATCTGAATGAACGATGCAACTTTTAGGTAGGATAGATGATCGAAATGCATGGGACCGATGTCGTGTCATGTGGATCAGAAGACCTTTGCGACGTCCTTCATGAGGCCCGGGTTAGCGTTGCAGAAGGAGATGAACTCGTCGAAGTCGATGAAGCCGTCGCCGTCGGTGTCGATCTCGGCCATCATGCGCTGGACCTCGTCGGCGGAGGTGGACCCCAGCGTCCGCAGCGCGTCGGTGAGCTCGGCCAGCGAGATCTTGCCGTCGTTGTTGGTGTCGAACCGCTTGAAGATCCGCTCCATGTCCGCTGAGTCAGCCATCTCGGTTCTTCGATGTATAAATTGTACGTAGCCTCTCCGATCGATGTGTCTATCAAACTGATCTGTCGACCTGACTGACCTCCCTGCAGCTCGATGATATGTGCTTTCTCTCCGAGACAGGTAGCTCTCGATCAATAAGTTAATGTACACGCGAGGTCTTATGCATTTGTTTGCTATATAGCGAGAAACAATGGTCAGTTTATGGGCGCCGTATTTGTAGTACTCCGTTTGTGGAGGAAGGGAGAGAGGCCAGGAGTAATTTGCGGGTCGCCGTACGAAGCGAAACCCCCACTGGAAGGAGGACAGTGGAATCATTCCGTTCAACCACATGCATGCATGGTCCTTGCGGCGATGGAAAAGTCAAGGGAAGGCTCGGCGCAAATTTCCTGCCGGCCCACTAACTGATTCCCCACTCCAAAGTAAAAGAGCCCGGCCCATACAAGGGCCCATTCGTGTCGGCATGGCGACTCGACTCGTGTAAACGGCGCAGCCTCTCTCTCAGGCGGGCCCCTTCCCCTCCACCTCGATCGCTGCCGGGGTCTCCAATGGCGGCGGCGGGTCGCCGCCTAATCACGCCCACCCGCAGCGTCCGTGCGTTCTGGTCGGCTTCCTGGAGCGCCGACCCGACGGCCGCTGCCTCGGCCCCATCCTCGCCGTCGCCCGACAACAAGAAGAAGGCGTCGGCCGGGCAACACCGCCTGGCCGCGGTCATGGACGCCGTCAACGAGCGCAAGCTCCCTCCCGAGCTACGCGGCCGTGGAAACGCGGTCAGGTATCATCTCCATCCCTGATCCCCCCTCCTCCTTACCGTTCCATTCCCCAGTAAACTCCCAGGGAAAAAAAATGTACCTTTGTTTCTTAATTAGTTGCTTCTCTTGCGGTGGCAGTGATAGTCTAAACTATTACTACTTGATTTATCCAGCTGTAAGCATCATGATCCACTTGATTTATCCAGATGTTATAGTCCTGCACCAGGATCTAAAGTTACCGGCGATAAGGATGAATAATCACCACGAGCATACTTAGACAATTTTTGCACGCTCATCACTGAATGAAGTATCTTTTAGAACCCATTTAGAAGGGAATCACTGACATAGGAAGTGAAGCAAGTAAATCGTTTCCTTACGGAATCATTCCAGACATGTAAACTGACGGTGGTCTCTTAGTTACCTCCTTTTTTGAAACTTTTGTTCATCCCTCACCTCAAAATATTTTTATGTGGGTTAATTAAATATGCAATTAGAAGGTCAGAATTATCTACGTGTTCTGGCAAGACTGATCAGCCATCCTAATTTTGGCACAAGACCCCTTGTTTACTCATAGCATCCTATATGCAATCCATATACTTTACTGCACTTTTGTCTGTGTCCACGGGACGGTGGCCAAATCACTCTGGTTGGTTCAACTTTGATTTAATTTGTTAAACCCTATCTATCATCTGCGACTAGTAATTAAACCTCTCTGGTCCTTACACTGATGAATTAGCTAACAAGAATAGGCAGAAGTAAGACAAGCCTGCAGATGCATACTTGTTTCGGAAGCTGAAGTTTACAGGTACACGGGTTAACTAAATATGAAATTCGAAGGTCAGAATCATTGACATGTTCTTGCAAGACTGATAGCCTTCCTCAAAGCATCCTCTATGCAATTCATACACTTTACTGTGCTGTTGTCTGTGTCTACGGCAATGATGATCAAATCACGTGTTGGTTCAACTTTGCATTAATTTATGAAATCCTCTAGATAGTGCTACGCAATGTTGATTATCTCTTGCCACTCTGGTCCTTACACGACTAATTAGCGATGGTGTCAGCTAGCAAGAACAGGCTGAAGTAAGACAAGCCCGCGGATGCAAATCGTCACTCAGTTTCTGAGTTTGTCCTTTAGACTCCCTTTGTGCACACTCTGTTTGTGCATACTTGTTTTGGGGTTGCAAATAAAGTTTTACACAAGAGATGCCTTGGGTTCAGTTGATGTGATGTACCTGAACCCAGCAAGTTGCTATTAGCCACCTCTCATTTGCTCTTACTCGTGGTAGATATAGAAATCCACAATCAACTTAGTTCAGTAATTTTGTGGAGTATTAACCGTGGTCATTTTGGCTCATAAGTACTCGGCAGATGTGATTATGCTAATTTTCTGAATTGTGGGGCTGAATAAGTGTTCAGGCTTGTATCTCTCTGATATATTCCATGATCATGTGTTACTATTTGTGTCACAGGATTTAGTTTGTCCCTGATTTATTGCTCCCTTGACATTTTGCAGCTCTGAAACTGACATAGTAAATGTTGTGGAACGAAGAATATGGCATTCGATGGAAGAAGGGCACTTTGAGAATCTACCAGGGAAGGGCAAACCCTTGAACCTCATATCAAATCCTCACGCTGATCCCGCTGAAGACACCCTTTACAGGATACTTTCTGTTGGAGTGTGTTGGCCCATATAGAGGCCCATGTATTCGCCATGGCCGGCTGGCCGCCGTCGGGATCACCGCCCCCCGTCGTTGCCGCCGCAGGTGCGTGAGGTA
>LAPY01004185.1:7648-18545 GCA_000970635.1 Eragrostis tef
GGGCTTGAGGTCCTGACGAAGCAGCACCTCCATGGCGGTCCCGGCTCTGCCGATCACCTTCTCGACGGCCTTCCGCCACCTGCCGACGATCTCGCGAGCGAGGCCGCGGATCTTCTCGGACTGGTGCTCGAAGAGGACGCCAACGGCCTTGGCGAGGCCGGTGGACGCCAGCATGGACGGCGTCACGGGCACCGTCCTGAGCGTGACGAGGTACTCGACCATGAGGCCGTCGAGGCTCACGCACAAGTGCTCCGCCGGGTCGTTCCACGCGGAGTCGCGGAGGAGCTGGGCGACCTCCGCCGTGGAGCCCTGGAGCTCCCGGGCCCATCCCAGATCGTCCTTGGCCGGGTCGGACGCCTCGATCGCGCCGTGGATGGCCTCGAACGCCGGGAAGAACTGCCTCCACGGCCATGGATGGCTGTGGCGGAACCCGACTCGAGAGATCTAGCTACCCCGGCGAGGAGGAAAGGCGTAGCCTGGAGGATGGCGAGGAGGTGGGAGAAGGATGAAAGGAAGAGCTGGTGACGAGCGATGGCGTTTCTCTGGGTTGCTCTATATTGATGCCCATGACGGTGGCAATCCGAGTTCGAAACCAATGCAGATCGGAGCCAGTGTTCTCAGGCGCTTCCGCGAGAAGGTCGGACCAGCTTTGCTCAAGATTTTTTTTTTCTCCCCCTCGTGATCTGTGCGCGGGAATGCTCTGTTCTCTTCGAATCCAAAGCGGACGGGCCGCAACCGCCTCAACTCCACGCTTTTGCGACCGCAATTCAGAATTGATGTGCTTTGCCTTTGCCGTGAATTTCCGCGGGAAGACGCAGAGCAGGATGCAGGACACTGATCAAGATTGCCAATTGACATGGTACAGAGATGACAGGATCCCAATACACAGCCTCATGAGCAACGCACAGATGAATGCAGAGTTAAACCACAGAGCAAATAAAACAACGGAATTCAGTTCGCGCCTACTTCATGAGCTCTAATCAGCAAACATCTGAAGCGCCAAGAGGCGCAAATGGACAGTGTCAGAGCTGTGCTACTTGCAAGGACATCACGCATCAGATCAGGCTGCTGCTTCCATGGAGAGGGGCGCTCTGGAACGGCACCACGGACACGGAGTATGCGTCGCCAAAAGGGTTGAACTGGGAGGCAGCGCCATTGTACGGCGGCTGGAACTGCTGCGGCATCCCCAACATGGCTTGCTGCTGCTGCGCCATCATCGACATCTGCACACCGGTCGGTGGCGCGACACCGTTCGACATGGCGAACGGGTCCATCGCCCCGTTTCCATAAGCTTCCGTGGCTGCTTGTTGCCTCCTTCCAGCGTCCTCGTACAAGCTATCCAGCAGCAGCTTGTCGAAACCCCCGGCCTGCAAGATCAGCAACCGTTGATGCATATTAATAAGGGTCACTCGTGGAGGTGAATGCCTGAAGAATGCAGGAGAAAATGCAGCATCCTCTTACCAGTTTGCTGCTCTCTGTCAGTTGGCTGCTGCTGCTGGTGGTCGGCGCGGTGACCAGAGCTAGCTCCCAGCCTGAAGATCCTGTTATATCACCGTAGCCAATAGCAGGTGTGGTTGAGCTACCTGTACAACGGGGACGAAAACGGTTCAGTGCAAATTTGTTGTAACTGTTAGTTTCTGTTAATAGATTCACGAGACAACAAGCAGGAGCAGAACGTAGTAGATGGTCAGCTGTACGAAATTTACCAGGTGGTACTATGGCCAGAGCCAGTGCATTGCTCTCTTCGAGTGCAGCTGCAGCAGGGTTTACGTCATGGAGGCCCTGATTGTCGCCAAGTCAATGGGTAGAGTCACTAATTTAGCTTTGTTGCAAATAAAAAGCTACTGAATATCGGAGCAATATGCAGTGACGAGAATTACCAGTAGGTCGGCTGTTGTCGGAGTTTCAGGCTCATCTTCCTCCTCAACTGCATACTGAGGATCCTCTTCAGGTTCAGGAAGCATTTCCTCAACAACAGGTTCTTCAAACGGTTCGGGAATCGGTGAAGGTGATTTTTCTTCTTCCTGGTAAGGAACGAAATCTAGCTGCCGATATTCCTGTTCAGTTACATCAAGCCAGTCAATATTTTCTGTACCATTTTTTAAGACTCTCCACCATTTTTTAAGACTCTCCATCAAGCCAGTCAACTTCATAAGATAGGACTTCGTAGGCTAATAGCACTTCCAGCCACTGATAACAGTTGCGTAAAATTGGGCTTAAAGGTGGGGAGAGATACTGCATAGTCGTTACTGGAGCAGCTGTACAGTTTAACAACAGGATAACACTCTGAAGAAATATGTGCAGCTTACATGAGCTGAAAGACTATGTATGTTCCTGTTTATCAAAAAGGAAAAAAAAAAGGAAACTCACTATGGTTTTGTTTGGTACATGATCAGTTCTGGGAGCTTCTCTGATGTACTCTTCCATTGTTCCAAGAAATGATGACGGTGGCTGATGAAAATTCAGAACAGACCCGTTTGACATCAGATTCAGAAAGTTCATATAAGCAAGTGTGATAAACGAGCGGAGTAAGAAAATTGGGTCTGTTTAGTAATGAATGAGACCTCTCTTAGAACCGGAAATTGGAACTTTCTGGCTAGTTCCAAACCTCTGCAGAGTTCGTAGAAGTCAGAAAGACATTGTGCCTGTTATTGTAATGAACATTAGTTTTACAATACACAGATGTAAAACTCTACAGTTTCAGAGCAATCATGATGTATCTATACACACCAGATTTCCTGTCCTTCTATAGATGTCCAAAGCTTTGATAGCATCAAGTTTTGTCATATCAAAGAACTGCAAATGTCAGAAATTAGGGTCATCAGAAAAGAAAAACTAACGCTTATGGGGCCTGATATAACGAAGTAAATGGAAGAGGAAGCAATGTACCACATCCACAAGATTAATGATCCCATCGTTGACTGCACAATAAATCTTGAAGCTTTCCTTCAACACCTGAGTGATGCATTTTTTGACGTTAGCGAAGGCAGTTTCTATCAATAATGCCCGACCAGTATCACCGGTGCTGTGATTTACACATACCAGAGCCAAGGCATACTGAATGAGGTAGTTTCCAAAAGCTGCTCCTTCAGGCTGCAAGCAGCATTACAGCATTTTGCAAGATGAGTGATATCCATTTGTAGTTCGCAACAGATTCTCGATGAAAAAGGAAGCTGTGTTCTACCTGACAGCCGACAAGCCGGAAGAGCAGCTGCTGCAATGCGGGCAACTGCTCTAGGAGATCATCCTTGCCTGTGCTCCTTGTTCTACTCTGTCCCTGGTTATTTAAACGCATATGGCAAATGAGATGCTAGTAAGCAACTGCATTAACAGTGCAACCTGCACAACGTCATCTGGAAGCCCTGAAAGTACAAGGTTAACTCTGCAAACGCATCACACAAACCTTGGGGTTTCCCTCTACAGGTCTCAGGCGCTCCGACTCGATGTCATATCTCAGAACTCTGAAGCATTCCAGCCGCTCCTCGAGATACAAAGCGTATGTGCGCACCCACGCCGAGCAGTCCCATGCTGTGAGGCATGCAGCAAATCAGGGGCAAACGAGAGTCAGTAAAAATGAAGGAAATGTCACCGATCTCTGCTCAATTATCAACCTTTGTTTATGCACATGACTCTGTTTTTGATCAATGCGTGCATAGTTGCATTATGAAGATACGGAGGCTAACCTAGTGGGCTGGAGTCGTCCTTGAAGTTTGCCATCTGCAGAGCGTGGCCCTTGCGCCAGTAGCTAAGCAGCTCCTCCCTGAACGCGGCGTCGCCGTCTCGCAGCGTCCGGTGGATCACTATCAGCGTCTTCAGAGCAACCTGTCCAATTCAGCGTTTCTTCGTTCATTAGAGACGGCCGCTCTGCGAGAATTCTGATGTACGGGAGCCATGGCCAAGAACACGATGGTTGAGCAATGCAAGGAAATGGATGCCAGTGTCGTACGTACCACCCAGTTGCGCGTCTTGGAGAGGCGCCGGGAGAGCGCGTGGACGCAGTACGAGACGTCGGCGAGTGGGCGGGAAGAAGACGTGGCGGAGAAGATCGCTGGAACAAAAGAAGAGAGTTTGGTTGACTTGTTCCTGTGAGAGGGGTTAGAGATGGTGGCAATCCTAATCTCACCGGCGAGGTGGCGCTCCTTGGGCGGGCGCTCGACGTGGGTGGTGGCCTTGACAACCGCGACGTCGAGGTCCTTGTGATCCCGGCCGCCGCCGTTCACCTTGACCAGCCCGACCGTGGCCGAGTCCTTGATGGCGCCGTACGCCTTGCGCCAGCTCTTGTGCACCGACGCCGTGCCCATTTCGCCGCCGCTCCGGCGTCTCACCGGCGGTGCAGGCAACTGACTCTCTCTCTCTCTCTCTTCTGCGCGGTTGGGTCGCCGCCCGCGGGGCGTAGTGGCTGACGACTAGCGCGCGGCCAGATTCTCCTTCTAAAAATTAAAATTGAGGACGGCGCGGGTCAAATCCAATTCAGGCAACAACAGAACACGACGTGCGCAGCTGTTGCATGCAATGCGCCCTTTGCGGAATCAATCAAATCAAAACGACGAGAAACCTGCCGGCCGGCGACCGGGCTCAGCTCAAAGGCGCGATCTTTTTGGCATGTTTTTCCTTCTCCGTGTGCCGATCAGCAAGCTCCAAATGGGGTGTAGTGGCTTGATCAGCGATCTGTCACGTCGAACGGAGTGACGCCTGTGGCAAACGGCCAACTTCTCAATTGAGAAAGAGGTCGCTTCCAACAGAATGTTCAATGGTTCCATGGGATCATTTGAGAAACAAATAAGATATACAAGTTCAGAGAGCCAGAATGACGAAGAAATTCAATTCAATATAGATGATAGATTTATAAGCTCAAAGAATATGCTATCAATAGTTAAATTTTACAACAAAAGCCTGTCGAATTCTTCTGCCATACTATTTTACTATCTGTTGATTTTGTTACATGATGCAACTCCTCAGAAGTGGATAAAAATAAATCATGTGCATTCCGGAGAAACAAAATTTCTTTTAACAACCAATTGAGGTACACATTTCAGGTGCTACGGCATATCTCTCTAGCTGCAGCCGCTGCACATGCTGTGCGATGAATCTGACATCAATATTCTCGTGGACCACATCACTCTTATTTTCTTGGAAAAGTCTACACGTACTAACAAATGGTTACGAAATCAGTACGAAGAAACCTCAGCCCCTCTCTCTCTCTCCTAATTCGGTTTAGCTGGCCCCACCATGAACATGTGCTTCGTTCTTCTTGCTAGCATCTCTCTCCTGTCCAGTGCAGCGCCGCCCGCGGCTCAAACAAAAATGCCAACAAATAAAAGATCAAAGTTGCCCTCGAACCCATCTTATAATTGAGCACGGCACAGCCCAGATTGAGGTCCTTCATCTACATTCAGCCAAAGATGGCCTGTTCCAACTCGAGTTCGGCTGACACCCAAATAGAGCTACAGCTGACCAAATCGAGCTCCTCCGCTAGCAGTTGAGTCCGGCGATATGGCTTGTTCCAACTCTCCGCATGCTGAGCTTTGTGACGAGTTTAGCGGAGTGACTTGAACGGGCTCTGCAACACCGAAGCTGCGGCAGGGTCAACAAGCTCCCACGAACACAAGTTGATTGTCACCGGCGGTGGCGCTGTGCCGCGGCCACCGTGACTCATCGCCATGTTAGCCAAGGCCATATGAGAAGTCTTTATCGTGCACGATATATAGGTTCGAATCTCACATTAGCGTTGTGCTCGTGTGCACCGGATTAGCTTGGGATTTTTCGCAGATAAGAGGAGGGAAACGCTGTAGATAAAAACTGGTGAGGGAAGAGGAAGGAAACGCTGTAGATCGGGAGTCAGAGTGGGCCCAAGCATGTGGAGATTCGATTACGTTAGGCAGTTGTTCTTCTTCGTAATCTCTTCGTAGCTTATTTCTTCGTACGTGTAGCATGATTCTATTTTCTTTCAGCAAAGCGATCGGAAATTTCCATGCCTTCCTTGAAAACATGTGCCCACCCTTCCACTACCTATGTCAATTAGCATGAACAGCAACTGCCTGAGACTAAAATTGTCAGTATGAGTATATAATTCTACTGAAGTCATAATGTTGTAATTCTGTGTCCAGTGAAATAGAGGTCCTTTATTTATCTGAACTAACCAATGGTTGCCTGCATTGAATCCAATCGATCTGAATTGTAAATTGCTTGACTCCAGTCTTCAACCACCTTTGTTGGTGCTTTTGCCTTAAGCAGCATTTCATTATACTCTTCTTCTGGGTCCGACAAAGCTACAATTGCCCCACCTGCACCTACTGAAGCTTCTCCATTGTGTAGGACAACCGTTCGAATCACAATATTCAAATCAAACGTGCGGTTGTATGAAAAGAATCCAATAGATCCTGAGTAGACACCCCTTGCACTGTTTTCAAGTGAATCAAGAATCTCCATTGATCTAACTTTTGGGGCTCCAGTCATTGAACCTCCAGGAAAGGCAGCTCTCACACAATCAACAGGGCTTAGATTTGACTTCTTTGTTCCACGGATTGTACTCACCATGGTGTGAACTGTTTTGTATGATTCTACATCCATGAGGCGAGGAACATGCACGCTGCCAGGTTCACAAACCTTGCCGAGATCGTTCCTAAGGAGATCAACAATCATCAAGTTCTCAGCCTGATCCTTTTCACTGTCGAAGTTTAACATGTACAAAAAGAAAACAGTAGCAGCATTATTAGTACTCGAGAAGAAACAATTGGAGTATTAAGAAAACAAGGAACCGTACAGCCAGGAATGAAAAACACCGATTAATAGAAAAACAAGGTAGTTACATACAACAATAGACACTTTCAACTACACACAGGAAAAAGGGATGAAAATTGATGGTCTTGTGATAACTATAGGGGCTAAATACTTACAGGAAATGTTATAAAACCATAATTTGATGCACAGATATTGCTATGGTACAACTACTGAAACAAGCTTAATATGAAAGGTCATATGATTTTTTTTCGCCTCCTCAAAATCTGGAAATATGCTC
This sequence comes from Eragrostis tef, assembly GCA_000970635.1. Classification (NCBI taxonomy): domain Eukaryota; kingdom Viridiplantae; phylum Streptophyta; class Magnoliopsida; order Poales; family Poaceae; genus Eragrostis; species Eragrostis tef. The sequence goes on from LAPY01004185.1 coordinate 14,667, forward strand.
ATTTATAGCAACTTATTTTCAAAAACCACACGAAACAATTGCACACAGGGTAAAGAGATTAGGGCCTATCACAATACGGGGAAATAAAATAATTCATACACTTGCCTGTACTTCAGCTGCAAACGTAGGCATTCATCTTCCTCTGGTGTTCTGCCACGTGCTATGGTACCTTTGATTGGTTTTGCCTCAAGAATCCCATTCCGATCTAGCTGTAGAAATCTTTCAGGGGAAGAGCAACAGATACTCAAGTTTTCTGAGGAGAAATTAAGCCAGGCAGCATAAGGGGCTGGGTTTCGTTTTCTCAATTTAAGATAGAGTTGGAGAGCATTTTTGTAGGCTACTCTTTTCTTCATCTGAGTAGTCAAGCACAACTCATAGCTTTCTCCATCTCTGATATAATCCAAGCAACTCTGAACATCTTTAATATATTGATCCTTCGATTTCTCCACAATAAAACTTTGCCTAGTTGCATCAGGTGATCTGACATATGCTTTCCCATTAACCCGCAACCCTGAGGCCATAGCTGTCAGTCTGAGAAGCCTTTTCTCAGTCTCCACCAACCAGGAATTATGTGCTGAATTTCTACTGCTACCGACCCCGTCTCCATTATTTGAAGTATATTCATCATGTAATGATAAAACATAAACATCGCCATTGTTGTGATCTACGACCACAATGTTATCGGCAAAGAACAAGCATGCATCGGGAGTACTTGATTTAGCCTTGTTAGATGCTGCATCGCATTCAACTTTAAGACCATACCTGGTATCAGGGAAGAACTAAATAAAGAGTTGAAAAGGAGCTAAAATAACTACAAAAGGGGAATTAATTGAAGTCCAAAGCTCCAGAAGATTATATTATCCATGTAAAACAAATATTGAAATAATGAGACCAGAAATCTTTATTTGGTTCAGACAATTAATCCAACTGCTGGCATGGGGAAATATCAACGGAAAGTGTATAATAATTCAAATAATATAAACAGATTAACTATTGGGAACTCTACTTACCCTAGATATCCAACATATCCACCATGGAAATCAAAGGGCAGTCCTTCATAATCCTCTTCATTGTATTGAATGGACTCAATCTCCTGTGAAGCATGGAAGTGTCAATCAAAACTCCCAGAAAAGATGCACACCAGAAACTATATTGAACTTTTGCTCATAAATCCAACTACCCAATTGCACAAAGTTCTGTTTGAGAAAAATAACCCGTAAATGAAAGTTGTATAGTGTCACAACAAGATTATGACCCAACAAAACTTAAAGAAACATTCAATAGTTAGCAACTTCAGAAAATACATCTATGTGCACACTCTTTCAACATATACCTCGTTAAGGAACTCCATAAAGCCCTCTCTGATGAAGTTTTTGGCAGTACATCCATTAGCGTCTCGGGTTACAAGGGTCCCTCCACAATTGGCTCTGAAAAGGATCACATGAAGGTCTATGTTACAATTTTACATGCTTAATGGATCAAAAGATATGAATATCTTTTCTTCTTTTTTCAAAACTAAATTCTTACCTTTGACCAGACAGATGAAATGTGATTTGCTTCCATAAGGACCCACCTTTACCACCCATGAATGAAAAACGTGCCCTATTCTGCATGCAGAAGTTAGTGGCCATTCAGCTCACAAATGTGAATATGCTCTCTCCTTGAAGGAAGAAAACATCATGTCTCAATACGCTTCAAGACATTTCCAACTTTCTAACTCAAAAAAATAACGATTGCTGACAAACTCACATGGTACAAGATAAATATATTCTTGGATTTTCCTGTTTTATCTTTTCCCTCACTAGCTGATAGAATGAACCGCTTTCTGTGATAGTCCAGTTTATTGGATTCTTATATCTTTTCTTCTTAATAAAAGATACACAGCCCTCATGCATATTCTAGAAAAATATTGAATTCTCTACATATATGCACATCCGATGATTTTTCTTTTTATCAAAGCACGGTCCCATAGTTACATTCACATCAGATGAAAAGTACAGAGTAAAACTAACCAAGAGTAAACTGACAGAGCACCTGATCAACTGATGAGCTATCCAGCCAAAATGTGTCTTCACCATTTTGATGACCAAAAAGCAAAGCAAAAATGTCTTCTGAGTCAACCGTGGGACTCAGAAGGCTATTAATCTTCTTCCATCGCAACCTTAGATGTTTCTTCCCACTGCCTCTCTTTACAAGCACGCCAGCACCAACAGAATCCCCAAGTTCCAGTGTTTCAGAGTGTAACGAATCCTTTGGAATAGAACTGCATTGGTCTGCAGAATAGACCTGCCAAACAATGGGAATGTTAACTACAGTCGTGAATAAAGGAGGTGTGCGTGAAACAATTCATCACAGATAGTACTTGAGATTTTTCCAGTTTACCAATACTGTGAACCTTTCTTTCCTGAAGCCACAATGAGCGCAATCCAAAATCACTCGTCATCTTCTTAAAGTTTTGTAAAATCTGTCTTCCATAATGCGTAGCAACACTCTCTGGATGAAACTGAGTTAAAAGCAGTCATGTGTAAGAACAGTTGATAATTTATTTGTTTTTCTTTTTTGCGATGAAGTTGATAATAATTAACGAAATAATCACGCATAGAAAGGAAGCATACCTGCACTCCATAATGAGGCCTGCTAGAGTGCTTGATGCCCATGATAATTTTGCAACTATCCGACACATTATTAGTTATCTCTCCAGCATTGCTACTGCACTGTGAAGGATCCACCATGAAGTTTTCCAACGAACCCCAGAAGCCACTGTTACTAATATCAGTCTGATCACTTTCAAGGAAAGAGAGCAATTTTGGAGAAGCAGTCCATGCTATTGATAAAAGATCATCAGGAAGAGAGCCTGCTTCGATAACAAGTGAATGATACCGCACTACCTGAAATAGCACCAGTAAGAGCAGGGCTTTTTGCATTGTAAGAGAAGGCTGGAATTTAAATGACACGGGATTGGGACTAGTAACTGGAGTGGTACACTAACCTTAAAACTAGAATTTAAACCTGATGGGATACAATTGAAGAGGAAGCATCCATCGTGTTCAATTTCACTGAGACAACAAAGAGAAGTGTCAAATCAATTGTTAACCATTAGAACAACTACAGTTTAGGACAACTTGGTATGCCCGATAACTTCCCAAAGGGGGAAATGATGAATGTAAAAAGGTTTAAGCACTTGCCTGAGTCGCCCGTGGATTGCTTCAGGCGCATGGACAATCTTAGCACCATGCACAAACCCGAGGGCCTGCAATTGTGTTGCACGATGGTTATTTCAGCCAAACATAACAGCAGCGATCAATATTTATTCCTTTTGTTTCTCCTAAGCTTGATCCTCCAAAATAAGTTCAAAAGGAAGAAGATTGTAAAGGGAATCACCTGGTGGCCAAGGCAGACACCCAGAATGGGTATGTCTCCACATTCGCTAAGTATCCGCAGACATATACCTGGTGAAGCAAGCAAACGCCGGATAAGTACTGATGGCGTCGATTGCCTAAGCAGCCTAATTTCACATGATACTACAGAACTTGGTGTATGCTCACCTATGTCACCGGGACACGCCGGAGATCCAGGGCCAGGCGAGATGACGATATTGTCAAAGGCCCTCTCCTTGTACACTCGATTGAACACGTCCCGCCACGTCCACTCGTCGTTGCGCACGACCACCGGCGACACTGGCATACGAGAAAGCGTAATGAGCTCGCCGCCGCTGACGCAACGCAGCAACACGAGCAAAAGAAGGGGAGCTTATTACTCACCGCCGTTGACGACCGACAGCTCCTGGAATAGGTTGTAGGTGTAGCTATCGTAGTTGTCGATCAGCAGCGTCCTCACCGGCATCGCCGCCGCCTCCGGCTCCGCGTCTTCCCCCTGCGC